>JAJIZJ010000037.1:35000-36896 GCA_022606455.1 Callitettix versicolor | reverse complement strand
ACACACACACACACAACACACACCACACACACACAAACACACACACTGTGTGTGTAAAAGCCAATCTTTGTTTTGCCTAAACTTATTTTATTAATCAATAATAATTTAAGTAATAATGTAAAAATTAATTGTTCATTTTTTTCTTTTAAAAAAATATTGCACTTACTATAAATACGACTTTATTTAATGATCCAAGTTTGGTAAGTTCATATTTGTTGCTTCATGAAAAAGAAGTTTAAAGAACGGCCTGTATATACAACTGTGACGATATTCTATGTATTTAACATGAAGTACTACTAGAAAACCGAAGTCAAACGAAAACTTTTCTGCAAGTTCATAACTAGTAAATATAATTACAATATACTAACTCTACATTAGTATATTAAAATTTTAATTTGTTAGGCTCAATGAATCATCAAACCTGTCCAAAATTACAACATCTAGTGGATATCAATGTACAGTTATATTACTAAAAATTGACAACCTAATAAAGTGTAGATTGAAACTTATATGAGAAGATAAAATTTATAATGAAAATTATTTATAAAATAAAACTGTTAGGAACTTGTTAGAATGGTTTTGTATGTACTGATGTATTATAAAATAATTTTGAAAAAATTTTTTTTTTCATTATTTCAACTATTAATTGTGTTAATATACTGAAAAAATGTATGTAATTTGTCAGCGCCACTTATTGGTCGTTTTAGAACTATCTTTACTGCTGTCTAAAGACAGAAACATTCTTAATGATACGGTGGCTACAATTCAAATTAGTGGTTGTATAATTAATTACGATAAGCTGTTAGAAACTAATCTATATTAAAAAGCTGGCGCACGCGACACACACACACACACAAGCTCACACACGCGCACGCTCACACACACACGCACGCTCTCTCTCTCACACACACACACACACACACACACACACACACACACTCACACACACACACACACACACACACACACACACACACACACACACACACACACACACACACACACACACACACACACACACACCCTAACACACACGCACGCTCAAATACACACATACCTACACACACACACACACACACACACACACACACACACACACACACACACACACACACACACACACACACACACACACACACACACACACACACACACGTCTGCACACACGTTCACAACACACACACACACACACACTTTATATTTAGTATTCATAAATAAAATGTAGCCTGTTTATTAATTAACACTAAATATAAAAATTCAGTTCTAATGGAATTCTGAATAATAATGTTTTATAGCGTTAAAAATTTAAATACTGGATTTTTGAATATTTTAAAATTTATTAAAGTGGTACAGTTTGATTTTGCTATTAAAAATGTATAATACTGTCATTGGAAAAGTATGCCGTGCACGTAAACGTGTATGTACGAAAGTGCCCTGGTGTGTGTGTGTGTGTAAATTTTTGCTTTGCCTAAACCTATTTTAATAATCAATAATAATTCTATAATAATGTAAAAATTAATTGTTCATTTTTTTCTTTTAAAAATATTTACACTGACGATAAATATGACTTTATTTAAGGATCCAAGTTTGCAAGTTCATATTTTGTTGCTTCATGAAAAATAGTTTAAAGAACGGCCTGTATATACAACTGTGACGATATTCTATGTATTTGACATGAAGTACTACTAGAAAACCGAAGTCAAACGAAAACTTCTTTCTGCAAGTTCATAACTAGTAAATAATAATTACAATATACTAACTCTACATTAGTATATTAAAATTTTTAATTTGTTAGGCTCAATGAATCATCAAACCTGTCCAAAATTAAGCAATATTTAGTGGATATCAATGTACAGTTATATTACTAAAAATTGACAACCTAATAAAGTGTAGATT
>JAJIZJ010000037.1:0-22500 GCA_022606455.1 Callitettix versicolor | reverse complement strand
AAAAATGTATGTAATTTGTCAGCGCTACTTATTGGTCGTTTTAGAACTATCTTTACTGCTGTCTAAAGACAGAAACATTGTTAATGATACGGTGGCTACAATTAAAATTAGTGGTTGTATAATTAATTACAATAAGCTGTTAGAAACTAATCTATATTAAAAACCTGGCGCACGCGACACACACACACACACACACACACACACACACACACACACACACACACACACACACAAACACGCTCACTCACACACACGCGCACGCTCACACGCACGCTCTCTCACACACACACAAACACACACACACACACACACACACACACACACACACACGCACAAATACCCTCACACACACACACACACACACACACACACACACACACACACACACACACACACACACACACACACACACACACACACCCTAACACACACGCACGCTCAAATACACACATACCTACACACACACACACACACACACACACACACACACACACACACACACACACACACACACACGTTCGCTCAAACACACACACACACACACACTTTATATTTAGTATTCATAAATAAAATGTAGCCAGTTTATTAATTAACACTAAAAATAAAAATTCAGTTCTAATGGAATTCTGAATAATAATGTTTTATTGCGTTAAAAATTTAAATACTGGATTTTTGAATATTTTAAAATTTATTAAAGTGGTACAGTTTGATTTTGCTATTAAAAATGTATAATACTGTCATTGGAAAAGTATGCCGTGCACGTAAACGTGTATGTACGAAAGTGCCCGTTGGTGTGTGTGTGTGTGTGTCAACTTTTGCTTTGCCTAAACCTCTTTTAATAATCAATAATAATTCTATAATAATGTAAAAAATTAATTGTTCATTTTTTCTTTTAAAAAATATTTACACTGACGATAAATATGACTTTATTTAATGATCCAAGTTTGCAAGTTCATATTTTGTTGCTTCATGAAAAATAGTTTAAAGAACGGCCTGTATATACAACTGTGACGATATTCTATGTATTTAACATGAAGTACTACTAGAAAACCGAAGTCAAACGAAAACTTCTTTCTGCAAGTTCATAACTAGTAAATAATAATTACAATATACTAACTCTACATTAGTATATTAAAATTTTTAATTTGTTAGGCTCAATGAATCATCAAACCTGTCCAAAATTAAGCAACATCTAGTGGATATCAATGTACAGTTATATTACTAAAAATTGACAACCTAATAAAGTGTAGATTGAAAACTTATATGAGAAGATAAAATTTATAATGAAAATTCTTTATAAAATAAAACGGTTAGGAACTTGTTAGAATGGTTTTGTATGTACTGATGTATTATAAAATAATTTTGAAAAAAATATTTTTTCATTATTTCAACTATTAATTGTGTTAATATACCGAAAAATGTATGTAATTTGTCAGCGCTACTTATTGGTCGTTTTAGAACTATCTTTACTGCTGGCTAAAGACAGAAACATTGTTAATGATACGGTGGCTACAATTCAAATTAGTAGTTGTATAATTAATTACGATAAGCTGTTAGAAACTAATCTATATTAAAAAGCTGGAGCACGCGACACACACACACACACACACACACACACACACACACACACACGCTCACACACACGCACGCTTACACACGCGCACGCTCACACACACACACACACGCGCGCGCGCGCGCGCGCTCACACACACACGCACGCTCTCTCTCTCTCTCTCTCTCACACACACAAATACCCACACACTCACACACATACACACACACACACACACACACACACACCTACACACACACACACACACACACACACGCACGTTCGCTCAAACACACACACACACACACACACACACGCACGCACACTCACACACACACACACACACACACACACACACACACACACACACACACACACACACACACACACACACACACACACACACACACACACACGTTCGCTCAAACACACACACACACACTCACACACAAGTAGGAAGGGCGGGAGGGTAAAGCAACCCCTCCATTTACCCTCCCTTCAACCCTTTGCATGTATTTCTGAATTTTTAAGATCCTCCCCTACCCCCACCATCTCACCCTCCCGAGTGTTGTGATTGGTTCTTCCTCCCCTCCGTCGCTTTCCCTCGTGCTGTTATTGGTTCTTATTGACGCACCCCCTTGTGCGGTGGTTGGTTGCCCCTCCATGCACCCCTGTCGCTCACCCTCGGCACGTTCTGATTGGTGCACCCCCTCCAGATCGGTTGTGATTGGTTCTTCCTCCGTCGCTTTCCCTCGTGCTGTGATTGGTTCTTATGGACGCACCCCCTTGTGCGGTGGTTGGTTGCCCCTCACCCCTGTCGCTCACCCTCGGCACGTTCTGATTGGTGCACCCCCTCCAGATCGGTTGTGATTGGTTTTTCCTCCGCCGCTTTCCTTCGTGCTGTGACTGGTTCACGCACCCCGGTGGTTGGTTGCCCCTCCATGCCCCGCTAACCCTCGGCGCGTTGATTGGTGCACCCCTCCAGATCTGTTCCCCTCTATCTCTGGCGTATTTGCACCACCCATTTTGTCGTCGCCATCTTTCCCTCCGCGTAATAGCACCCCCTGGACGGCTTTGTGTGTATCGAACCCTCGCCTGGTCCCTCGCTACGTCCGCGCAATCGAACATATTGTGCTACAATAGAAGATTCAATGTGTATCACTAGCAATGTGACGTCGGGGTGTGACGTCGGGTTATGACGTCGGAGTCCGGAGTGGAGGGTTATGATTTGCGCGTTCGTTTGTGACGCCGTGTTGTGACGTCGGTGTGTGTTATTAATTGTAAATTTACACTTGTAAAAAAGTTGTGCGTTTCTGGCGGGGCTCGAACTGTGGACGTTGCGCGTGTGAGGCGCTCGCTATAACCACTGGACCACGGGGACGACTGGTAAATCAGTGCGATTAGAAGTATCTGAAAGTAACGATTCTGGTTAGGTTCGCCCGATCGAATCGCCATCGTGTTACGTGCCTAGCGCATGACCAGGGCCTGTGTATAGTGTGTTATATAAACATATAAAGTAAGTCTATCTATGACCGCCTCTCTCTCTCTCTCTCTCTCTCTCTCGTGGATGGTGTATGATTTTGGCAGTTCCCGGCCCGCCGCCGTCGTGTTACGTGCCTAGCCCCCGGCAGGGTTGTTCATAGAAATACTAGGGCCGGTGGATAGTGTGTTATATAAATATATAAAGTAAGTCTATCTATGACTGCCTCTCCCTCGTGTATGATATATGTAATTTTGGTTGTGCTCAGACGGCTGTCGCCATCGTGTTACGTGCCTAGCCCACCCCGATCCGGCGGATAGTGTGTTATATAAACATATAAAGTACGTCAATCTATAACCGCTGCCTAGCCCACCCTGAGCCGTCGGATAGTGTGTTATATAAACATATAAAGTACGTCAATCTATGACCGCCACTCTTCCTCGTGGATGGTGTATGATATACGTAATGTTGGTAGTGCCTAGCCAGCTGTCGCCATCGTGTTACGTGCCTAGCCCACCCCGAGCAGGCGGATAGTGTGTTATATAAAGTAAGTCTATCTATGACCGCCTCTCCCTCGTGTATGATATATGTATTTTTGTTAGTGCTCAGACGCCTGTCGCCATCGTGTTACGTGACTAGCCCCCGAGGACTCGTACCGGCGGATAGTGTGTTATATAATGGTGTATGATATATGTAGGTGCACAGCTCGCTGTCGTGTTACGTGCCTAGCCCCCCGGGTTGGCCATGGTACGTACCCAACCCGTCGCAATCATGTTCGCTGTCTAGCCTCTATCTCTAGTGTCATCATGTACCTTGTCAATTCTTTGGTGCTATCATGGTACGTGACCAACCCATTACCATTACGTACCATGCACGGCCATTTCTGCCATCAGAGTACGTACCCAACCTGTCGAGATAATGTTCGCTGCCTAGTCATTGGTGCCATCATCGTACGAGCCCTATCTGTGGTAGCAACATGCCCAGAAATCATGGTACTTGCCCAGCCCGTTTCCTAGCGTCATCTCGTACTCCGCCAGGCCTTGGTACCGGTATCGTAGTGCCAACATGGTAAGTTCCCAGCCCCATCGCCATAACATACAGTGCCCTGCAATTAGTACCATCATGGTACGAGCCCTATCTGTGGTCGCAACATTCCCAGCAATCGTGGTACGTGCCCGTACGTATTCAGTCCGTCGCTATCATGTACCTTGCCTTGCATCTGGTGCCATCATAGTACGTGCCCAGCTCGTCGCCATTACGTATCATGCATGGTTATTTCTGCCATCATGGTGCGTACCTAACCCGTCGCCATCGTATACCGTGCCCAGCTTTGGTGTCATCATAGTACGTACTTAGCCCTAGGTGACATTATAGTATGTACCCAGCCCGTCGCCATCATGTACCGTTCCAAACCAGTTTTGCCATTATGGTACGTACCCACCCCATCGCCATCATGTACCTTGCCTATCATCTGGTGCCATCATGGCAAGGGTTGAGCCCTAGGTGACATTATAGTACGTACCCAGATTGTCGCCATCATGTATCCTCCCCGGCATTTTGACCATTATGGTACGTAACCAACCCGTCGCCATCGTGTACCCTGCTCATCTTTGGTGCCATCATGGTACGTACTCAGCCCTAGGTGACATTATAGTATGTACTCACCCCGTCGGCATTATTTACTTTTCCCAGCCATATTTGTCATTATAGTACGTACCCAAACCGTCGCCTTCATGTACCCTGCCCAGCTTTATTTCCATCGTTCCAAAGGTTCAGCCCTAGGTGAAATTATAGTATGTACCCAGCCCATCGCCATTATGTACCCTTCCTAGCCATTTGTGTCATTATGGTACGTACCTAAGCCGTCACTACTGTGTACCTTGCCCAGCTTTGGTTCCATCGTGGAAAAGGCTCAGCAGTAGGTAACATTATAGTATGTACCCAGCCAGTCGCCACCCGATTGGTACCCCTCGTCGTGTCCCCTTGATTATTCCCTATCCTGATACCCCAGACGAGAACTTCCAGACCCTCCGATTGGTCGAGAGCTGTGTGTGTTCCGCCATCTTGAAACCACGGACACCATACTATGAACTATCACTGCGATATATTTAATACATGGCGTATAAATATGTGGTTATAGCCGTGTAAACGTAACCCGTTAAGTACGTATGAGTGATCCTGTGTGTGTTCCGCCATCTTGAAACCACGGAGGCTATATTATGAACTACCTCGGTGTTATCTTAATCATATTATATTTCTGAAAGTTTGTGTGTTGGTTTGCTATTCAATCACGCTTTAACCACTGGACCAATTGAAATGAAACTTGGTACGAAAATGGTTTAAGTATATGAGATAAAGATAGGCCTATTCCCGTTTTAAAAACGTCATTATACTACTTATCCAGTCCAACATAATTATGTAGTATTTACCATTACGTTTATCCCATCTTGCCTGTTGTTGTTTATTAATCCACCTATTTCTAGCAGACTAGGTCAATGACATAGAAAGCTGGTTCGGGCCCGACAAAGTTAGAAGCAGATCCAGTCCAGCCAGTCGTTTGCCTTCTCTTTAATCGTAAACACGTTTAACCTGGGATAGAGTAACTCTCCCAACAATCTAGCTTGAACCGAATTGTAGGATCAGCAAGTGATTTTATTTCTGTCTTACTATCGGTATGAAGCCTTCTCGAAAACATGCAATGAGCTCCATGATTTTTCTGAACTGTGCTCTGTCCTAGATGTCTTTGGCACATTAAGCCCTTCATAACATCCGTTATAAGTGTGTTACATCGAGAAGGCCGCGCATGCGTACAACACATTTTTCTGGGGTTAGGTTCTCGTGGAGACATCAGATTTTCTACTAGATATATTTTCCTTTTTACACAACCTCTCAAGAAGCCTCGCTACAGTAATTCCAATAAAATTATCCCCTCGTGTCTGATGTTGCTTATTAGTCTACCTGATACTGGTAGACCTAGCCAACGACAGAGAAAGATGCTCCGGTCCGATAAACTCAGACGCAGATCCCAGTCCAGCCAGTCGGTCTGCATCCTCATTACACTCAACCCCCGTATTCCAATAAAGAGTTACTCCTTTATCCATGGACAGATCGTTGAGATTCTCCAGACATTACTAGACAAGCTTGGACTTAATCGTACTTGGACCCTAAAGTACTTTTATTACTGCGTGCGTGACTACGAACTTTCTTGACGGCTCCTCCCGAACACAGTCAGTAGTGCTTGAATACTGTTGAATGCTGTCACAGGATAATAACTTTCTTCAACCCATGCCTCAAGCACAAGTGCCAGTCTTTTTTCTTGGTAATATCTGTATACGTATCTCTCCAGATTTTCCCAAAACATGATCTCCACCCTCAAACGTCAACTTGCCAGGTCTAGAAACCATGTGTGATCATCAGTCATAAGAATCGGGTCATTGATCTTTTCTGTGATTGTAGCATGCTCTAAAGTGGCCTTTACTAGTGCCGTTATAATATTTGATAGACAGTAGTTAATCTATGACGATAGCGTGTTATATAAGTATATAATATCGTATTCGCATTATGACGTTTACAGTTGTATAGTAGGACTTTATTCATAGTTACGTCGTAATAATATATGTACTGCACGAAATGCAGGATGCGGCATAGTGTGTTATATATGTATATAACATCGTACCATTGTTAAACCAAGACGTTTACTGTGTATATACGTATATAATATCTTAAAAGCGTCAATCTATGACATGTTCACAGTGTTAAATTGAAACATATATAACATTGCACCAGCGCCGATATACGACGTACCCGTAGTGTATAACATCGTAATAGCATCAGCAGTTCCATCTTGAAACCACTGACTCAACCGCAGCAAAACTCTTATTAGGTGTTTACGTTATACGGGGTGATGGTTAATTTATCATTAATCCGCCGTCATTTTGTGACCGGAATATTGTAGGCGGCAGCAAGCTTTTCAGTCTCGCTGGTTACACCAGTATAGACTTGATTACAGGGAGTGAGAGCATTCACCTCTGCTTGTTTTTATAGTGTAAAAGATATCTACAAAAAAATTTACTACCATTTCGTTATTGTGTATTATATATGTACGTAAAGTACTTGTAGCGACAACCTCACAGTTCAAGAGTACACAATTTTCCCATTACTTGATAGATGGGCAGACGTGAGTACACAGTGTGAGTATTCTCTTTTCCCTGTGGTAGTGTATAATATATCTGTATAAAGTCAGTCCTTCTGTTTGCCTCTTCTGACGCCGCCATTTTACACATCTTAGGAAGCAGAAGGTTATTTCTCGTTATAGCCTGTTATCGTCGGACCATCTGCGGATTCCTCGTCGATCATAGCCTATTTTTAGTCGGGGAGCTTCTTCTGCCCTCCTGTCTCGGAAGTATATCACGTGACCTTCAATACAACAACACGGCATTTTGAAACCTTAGGAAACGGAGACTCTGTCTGCTGTATATTTTCCGTATGTCTGACTCCTTTTTTCTGTTTGTCTGTCTCCCTTTCTGTCTATTTATCTGTGTGTGTGTGTGTGTGTGTGTGTGTGTGTGTGTGTGTGTCTGTCTGCCTGTCTATCTATTTATCCAGATCTGTCTCTCTGCTTCTCTGTCTATCTCTCGTTAATTCTCCAACGATACCTTGTGACAGGAAAATGTTTCATTACAGAATGCAGCCTGACATTATATTGCCAAAATAGTCAAAACTATGAACTGTAAATTTGTATACTAGTTATTAGTTATTTGTTAATACACTTAGAGATGTCGGTCTGAATTTAGATATATAGTTAGGCTAATTAATGGTGAGCAGAAATAAGCTATTACAGGCGTTTATTGAAGTTTTGATCGACGTGTATTTAGACATTTTAGTAGAATTGTAGTGAACCGATATTTGTCTATTAATGTACACTTAGAGATGTCGGTTTGAATTTAAAAATACTGGTAGGCTAATATTGAGCAGGAATAGGCAATAGCGCACACAGAAGTGTTTGACGATGTGCATTTAGGCTTTCAAGTAGAAGTATAATGAGCCGATATACACATAGAAATGTCGCTCTTCATTTAGACATACTAGTAGGCTAATAGTAAGTAGGATAAGCTATTACAGGCGTTCATCGAAATATTGGTTGACGTGTATTTAGGACTTCTAATAAAATTGTAGCGAACTATGAGTCCGAGATATGTAGGTAACTTTAGTGACCAACACTAGGCCTAGATATTTCACCTCGTCTGGAAGGCTAATCCTTCCATTGCTGTTTTTTGCGATTATGCTTAAATTGGTTGAAACAAGACAAGAATCCTTTTATCTCGGGCCTTTTACGACAACCATTAATACATAATTTGGGGGAGCCAGCTGTTACGTGTACTAACAAACCAAAGCCTACATTTTAACTTCTGTACTGAGATCTCGCGATCACTACAATATTAGGTGGAAGGCCTGAGTGGAAAGGCCGCGCATGCGTACAACGCATATTTCTTGGATTAGGTTCTAGTGGAAACATTAGGTTTCAACTAGATATAGTTCTCTTTTTACACTATGTTACAATGCTGTCCACATACGTACATCTGCATATCCTTGTGTATAGCTTCTCTCTAAAGAGAGATGTTAGTTCACAACCAGTGGGAACCAACTATCTCTGTCTAATGAAATTTTAAATCTATAGTTTACAATGTTGTATAGCCTGAAATATGTATGTCAAGTGTACGTATACTGACACGATATATGGTCAAGAGTGGCTATCCCGAGTAGATACAGTCTGCAGAGGGTAAGAGCGGTAACCCTTCTCCGTATTGCAGCAAATAATGATAATCAATGGGTGAGTCCAACACCATACTGGAGGGGAATCCACAGATCAATTTTCACCCCGATCTTATGGCTGTCCTGGCCTTGTGTACAATGTGCACAGCATGAAAGTGATAAGCAAAAGAGTCAAAAAATTTCCACCTTGACCAGATGATTTAAATGGGATAAACGTGTTGATAGTCTCCATCAACTTATCTAAATCAACAATTAGGTTAGCCTCTCTCATTAAGACTACCGTATGGGATATATGACTCCCGCTTTTTTAAAAAACTCTGTTCTCTGAGTTTTCTTTGAGTAAAACTTCCTCTCCAGGTACTCTTCTTCAGGACCTCTGAGAATCATCATACCGAGGATCCGATGACAGGTCCTTGTGAAATCTTTCTCCCTGAGACGTATGACCACCTACTTAAAGAATATTTTCCACGAATCCGGTCTCACTTTTTTATACTAGGTCAGGCTCCCAATTTACCGTATCATATGAAACAGCCTTACCTCTGATCACAAACTGCCATTTTACATTAACTCTATTCATCTTGTTGAAATCAATTTTTATGTAATGTGTTCCACCAATCTACCAACTGTGTACTCCAATTATGTTAGCTATTTATCACTATGCCCTCCTTGCATAGAATTTAGCATGGAGTACTAAGTCTCCCAAGCCTAACAAGACCGCGACCCTTAATCCTTTAAAAACGTTCATGCCTCAGTCCTACGTTGAAAAATACCGCAAAATTGTTCAAAAACGGCAGACTCTTTAAAACTGATATAAAAATATCCAAGATCACGGTTTTCCCTAAAAAATTTTCAAGACAGTTTACCCCGTTATTCTATACCAGCTATTTATTAGACCCATTAAACTCCCTTCACAAATTATAGCGTTGAAGTTAAAAACAACTTTACTATCGTAACGTAATTATATTTTAATTATGTATTATTGTACCTTTTCATATACTTAATACTAGATGAAAAACCGTGTTTTGCTATGGTATTCGAGTAATCTATTAATGCTATACATTGATTGATACAATGCCTTGGTGAGAGTGTTCTGTTACATGTTTTAGTTTACTAAGCAATTAACACTACGGCAATGAACCACACTTGTCATAAAGATGACCTCTTTATCTATCGTGAAAACAAACTTCTAATCCATCCAAATGAGAATTTTGCAATCCTCACAACTGTTTATTTCTCAAAAATATCTAATATAAACGTAAAATATTGTAAGGTTACACTTGTTTTTAATCTGTAGATGCATTTGTGGTATAATAATCACACATCCACAGCAAAACATACACGCGCGCGCTTCCGCATGCTCGTGCTTTCTGTCTCAGGCAAGTTTTAATTTCCCAAGGGTAGTATATTCTAGCTGTAAGTGACTGACTTGCGACCAGTTTACTAATAAGTTTTTTACTTCGGCGCTATAATTAAAGAGCGTTTCTTATCTTATCGCTACAAGGTTAAATAATGACCTTGCGCGGATAGCGAAGGTGGTAGAAATACAGATAGAAGGACACAACTGTACATGTAAGAAAATATGCCGCCTCGGTGGTCTAGTGGATAGCGTACTAGGCTTTCACCCTGAGGATCCGGGTTCGATTTCCGGCGAGGGCTTGGCATTTTCATACGCTATAAATCATCCCACCGTCTGCATTAGCCCAAGTGTGCACAATAGTCGGACGTTAAACACCAAAAAAAAAAAAATATAAAAACTTATTTCTGCTCAGTAAAAGTCTATTACAGTCGCGTGTGCATATAACGTCCTATTTCAGCTCACTACGAGTCTACTAGAACACCTAACTTTTCGTGCCGCCTCGGTGGCCTAGTTGATAGCGCACTGAGCTTTCACCCCGAGGACCCGGGTTCGATTCCCGACCAGGGCTTGGCATTTTCATACGCTATAAATCATCCCATCGTCTGCATTAGCCCAAGTGTGTACAATAGTCGGACGTTAAACACAAAAAAACCTAACTTTTCATCGACCAACACTTCTAGAAGGCCTAAATACACCCCGAGTGTCACTACAACCATCTATTTCGGCTCACTACGTGTCTACTAGAATGCTCTAAATACAAGTCGAGTGTAAATATAACAATCTTTTTCGGCTCACGTAAGTCTACTAGAAGGCCTAAATTTAAGTCAAGTGTAAATAGAACCAACTATTTCGGCTTTCTACAAGGCTAGTAGATGGTCCAAATACTTGCCAACTAAGACGTCTATATTTTTCTGTAATAGCTTATTACGTTATCTATAGCTTACAAGTAGTCCTAGTAGCCTAAAGACTGATCGCTACTTTCATATTGTACATCTTGACAACAATAAAGGAACAGTTAATTTTATGAACAAATTAGCTTCCTACAACAACTACACTATAAACCTTTTTAGTTATTCAGTTGGTAGGCCAATAATTTTTGTTAATAGTATATCAGTAATAACAGTTAATAAACCTGTAAATCAACGGTTCAAAGTATTGTTTTAGCAATATATTGTCAGCCGGCAATCTATAACAAAACATTTTTCCGCAGCTGAAAGTAGATTGACCACTAACCTCCTATGATATCTAATATCATTAGGAGCCACTCCTGATATCATTATTTATTTTACACTATTAGTACTTTGCCGTGTTATTGTATGCCATTGTAAAGTATTTCGCAAGGGTTTTTGTTGTAATGTTTTAATTGTGCTGTGCATGCCAGTTATTAAGTGTATTTTGTTTCTTATTGGAATGCTACTGTTACATTTGTAGTACAAAGTGTAAAGTTCGTGGGTGTAATATAGATATATTTTTATTTCGTTATTTATATGAAACAATCTGTCCCACAAAATCCAGTTCACCGAACAAACCGAGAGGGACAGGCAGAAGAAGACAGAAAAACAAAGAGGAGATAGATAAACAAACCGAGAGACAGAAAGACAGACAGACTAAATCACAGAAAGAATGACATAAAAATAGGCAGACTTACAGACAAACACACAGAAAATAGACAGAGTCTTCGTCTCATGAGGATTCAAAATGGCAGGTTGTTGTTGGGAGTCACGTGACATGCTAAAGACAGAGAGGGACAGATAGACAGATACACAGATAAATAAACAAGAAGACAACACATCACCCTATCCGAGTTTTTAAATTGCGGATTGTTGTGCTGGGAGACATGAGACACTCTGTCCTACAAAATTTAGGTACAAGGACTACTTTCACAGGGCAGACCGAGAGGGACAGAAAAACAAATAGGCAGACAGGTAGACAAACATACTGACAGATTAAATCACAGACAAACAGGCAAAGTCTCCGTTTCCCGCGATTTAAAAATGGCAGGTTGTTGTGTTGGTAGTTACGTGACAAACCGAGAGAAAGAAAGAGAGAAAGAGTGACAGAGACAGAAAGACAGATAGAGGGAGATAGAGAGATATACTGACTGAAAGAAAAGCAAAGAGACAGAGAGGCAAACATACAGAAAAATAGATAAAGGTCTCAGTTTCAAAATGGCGGGCTGTTGTGTTGGTAGTAATGTGACATGCTAAAAACAGACAGACAGATAGACAAGAAGACAACCAGTCATCGTCTCAAAGTTTTTAAATTGCGGATTGTTGTGCTGGGAGACATGAAACATTCTGGTCCACAAAATCCAGGTACAAGGACTATTTTCAACTGACATACCGAGACAGACAAGCAGATAGATAGAGAGAGAGAGAGAGAAAGAGAGAGATAGATAGATAGAGAGAGAGAGAGAGAGAGAGAGAGAGAGAGAGAGAGAGAGAGAGCAGACAGATGGACATACTAAAAGATAGAAAGACAAAGAGATAGACTGAGAGAGAGAGAGAGAGAGAGAGAGAGAGAGAGAGAGAGAGAGAGAGAGAGAGAGAGAGACAGACAGACAGAGGGAGGTAGACAGTCAGACATATAACAGAAAGGCAAAGAGGCAGATAGGCAGACACAGAAAAATAGACAGAATCAACGACTGCAGCAGTTTCGAAATGGCGGGTTGTTGTGTTGGGAGTCATGTGACATGAAAAAGACAAGATAGACAGACAGATGCACAGACATATACGTAGAAAAGAAGACAACACATAATCGTCTCGGAGTTTCTAAGTTGCGGATTGTTTACTGTGAGATATAAAACACTCTGGCCACAAAATCCAGAAAAAAATATTTTCACCAGACAGACAGACAGACAGCCAGACAGAGGGAGAGAGAGAGAGAGAGACAGACAGACAGAGAGAGGGCAGACACAAACACACAGGAGAGAGAGAGAGAGAGAGAGAGAGAGAGAGAGAGAGATATATATATATATATATATATATATATATATACAGTCACCATCTCATGAGGTTTCAAAATGGCGGGTTGTTGTATTAAGAGGTACGTAACATGCTAAAGACAGACAGATACATAGATAAATAGACAAGAAGACAACAATATGGTCTCCGAATTTTTAAATTGCTGATTGTTGTGCTGGGAGACATGAAACACTCTGGCCAGCAAATTCCAGGTACAAGGACTATTTCCACTGGACAGACAGACCGAGGGAGAGAGAGAGAGAGAGACAGACAGACAGACATACCAGCAGAAAGAAAGGCAAAGAGGCAGATAAGCAGATACACAGAAAAATAAACAGACTCCGTCTCAGGCGGTTTCAAAATTGTGGGTTGTTGTAGTCATGTCATATGACATGCTAAAGACAGACAGATAGATACACAGACAAATAGACAAGCAGACAATCTATTACCACCTCCGAGTTTTTAAATTGAGAATTTTTGTGCTGGGAGACATGTAACATGCTACCGACCCGGGCCGAATATGCTCCCTTACTAAAAAATATTTAAAGTAGACGAGAGGGTATAAAGTGTGCAGCTCCGAGATTTCAAGATGGCGGAACACTCGACGGACCATCCATACAGACTTAGGCGTGATAGGTTACATGGCTAAATCCGTTATATACGTACGCATACATGGCACACTCTAACGCAATGGTAGTACATTGTATTACCTCAGAGTTTTCAAGATGGCGGAACACATATACACGATATTACTGATATAAACTTAACGGTTTCAGGTTACACGGCGTAAACGGGAAAACCGTTATATACACATATGATAAACTATAACGCCGTGGTAGTAAATAGTGTTGCCTCCGAGGTTTCAAGATGGCTGCACACACGCGCGCGCGCGCACACACACACACACACACACACACACACACACACACACACACACACACACACACACACAACAAACATTACACACAGACACAGACACACAGACACACACACACGCACGTGCATACACACACACACATACACATACACACACACGATACGGACTTAGCAGGTTCAGTTTACACGGCTTAAATAGATAAACCGTTAAATACATAAAATGATATGCGATGTAGGTGATTAAATATAACGCTGCGGTAGTTCATAGTATAGCGTCCGTGGTTTCAAGATGGCGGAACACACACAGGACCAACGATACGTACGTAGCGGGATAGGTTTACACGGATTAAACCGTTATATACATATTTATACTGCATATACTAAATATATCGCCATGGTAGTTCATAGTATAGAGTCCGTGGTTTCAAGATGGCGGAACACACACAGGACCAACGATACGTACTTAGCGGGATAGGTTTACACGGCTTAAACCGTTATATATATATTTATACTGAATATACTAAATATATCGCCGTGGTAGTTCATAGTATAGAGTCCGTGGTTTCAAGATGGCGGAACATACACAGGACCACCGATACGTATTTAGCGGGTTAAGTTTACACGGCTTAAACCGTTATATATATATTTATACTCCATATACTAAATATATTGCCGTGGTAGTTCATAGTATAGCGTCCGTGGTTTCAAGATGACGGAACATACACAGGACCACCAATACGTACTTAGCGGAAGAGGTTTACACGACTTAAACCGTTATATATATATTTATACTACATATACTAAATATAACGCCGTAGTAGTTCATAGTATAGTGTCCGTGGTTTCAATATGGCGGAACACACACAGGACCACCGACACGTACTTAGCGGGTTAAGTTTACACGGCTTAAACGGGTAAAATCGTTACATACGCTTATATAACACACTATATTCCCATGGTTGTACATATTAAGGCCTCCGTGGTTTCAAGATGGCGGAACACAAGCTGGGATTGGTATGTATTATAATGGCACTAATTATATTATTGCAAATATTTTAAGTGTAGAATATAACTAAATTTTTTATACTTGTTGTTTCGCTTATAAGTTTATAGGCCTATTCCCGTATATTACTCAGAAACGTTTCTAAACTTCAACACTAAATGTACCAGCGAATACTACAATAACTATTTCGGTAATGTTTCTGCAATGTGATATAATGCATTGTAGGCCTACACATGCTTCCGGTCTAGATTGCAAAGACATGTTTTACTTAATTAGCAGCCGTTTTTTCACCTTTGACCTTATCACTTGATAACGCTCGCAAATTTTTTATTTCTACAACGATTACAGCTCCTTAGGCAATAGATGTGGTGCTGTTTTTGCACCGGGTTATCAGTCTGAATTAAATGTGAACTTTCTGCAACGTAAGTAGACTCTCGGAATAGCTTACATAAATGCGTTCGGCTGTATTACTATTTGTACTGCTGCTGCGTGAACACTTGTTTTGTCTTATTCTATAATAAATGTGCATAGTGCTGTGTAGTGTTTTGTTTGGAAAATGAATTTGACGGGGATTAGGATTTATTGTGGGTAGCATAATTTCAATGTGATTTGGAAATTTAAAATATTCTCAGATTTTTATGCTTTATAAATTCCGGTTTTTAAAAACTGGCAAGTATTTTAGGAAATTCGCTTCGATGACATCAGCGAGACAGCTCCGTGTCGCGATTACTTAAATTTGCACAAAATGTGTGTTTATAAAACATTTAATCTAAATTCATAAATAAAAAGTACATATTTAATTATAAATAAGTAAGTAAGAAGCATGCCTAACAATTTATTCAATTAAAATTAAAGTGAAGTGTCTATAAACAATATAGACCAAACGTAATAATACATGAAAATTTAAAATTAGCGCCTTTCTAAAACAGTAGATTACTTTTATTATTTATACCACTTGTAATAGTAGTGCTGTGTTGTGATTAATTTATTTCTTAAGGCGGCCTATTTGTATTCTCACGTTTAATTGTAAGCGTGTTTTGTTTCGTATTTGCATAACGTACAATGGTGCTAGTACAAAGAAAAAGTCCGTGGTTCTTACATGGATATACTTTTGTTTATTAATTTAATAATTTATTTATTATATTTTATCCATTTAAACGAAACACTTGCCATCAAGGTCCAGGTACAAGAAACTATTTTCACCGGACAGACAGACAGAGATATATGTACGAAATACAATTCTTATATAGATATTATACTTTTAAAATTTTATTTTTAATTACCAAACAAAATGTGTTTTAGTGGGTGGGTCTCGTGGTCGATGAGGTTACAACACCGGTCGACTGGCTGCGTCTCTGGACCACGCACTTCGTAGTCGTTGGTTCGAGACTATAGTTACTGTCCAGGACCTTTCCGTTAAAGCTGCTGCTGGTAATGCAATTTTTCTGTTTATGTAATATGATATAAGATTAAATAAACTTGGTCAGTAATTACAGAACAACTAGGCTAATGTGATATTTAAATTTAATTCTTCAACACAACGTTATAACAAATGAACCTTAAACAGCAGTCAATTTTATTCCATTATATTTAATAACTATAGGACAGAAAATTACCAATAGAAAGTTAAAATAATTCCAGCATTCAGCTTTCTCGCTGATGTGATGGAACGAATTTCCAAAGGTATTTTTTACACTACTTTTTTAATTTCACCATGATAATTAGCATTACAATATAAAAGGATTTTAAACATTCAAATAACATTGATTTCAAGATGGCGGAACTATATACACGATATTACTGATATAAACGTAACGGTTTCAGGTTACACAGCGTAAACGGGAAAATCGATATATACACATATGATAAACTATAACGCAATGGTAGTAAATATTGTTGCCTCCGAGGTTTCAAGATGGCTGCACACACGCACACACACACTCTCTCTCTCAGACACACACAAACATACACCCATCACAAACACACACACACACACACACACACACACACACACACACACACACACACACACACACACACACACACACACACACACACAGGACCACCGATACGGACTTACAAGTTCAGTTTATAAGGCTTCAACAGGTAAACCTTTAAATACAAAGAACTAAAATACATATGTGATGTAGGTGACATATTAAATATTAGCTGTTACCCGTTGCGATTTTGGCTGCAATTATAACGTAGACAATACAATTTATAGTCGATTTTCAAAAGCAGAATAGGTTCATTTCATTTTTACATGTTTCTGTTATACAATATTATACGATTTATGGTTTTCGGCCAAGACATTTTTGCTACTCTAAAACAGGATCCTGTCATATTTTAATAAAGTACAGTATTAGTAAAAAGTCACTATTATACAATTAAACTGGAATAGTATTGTATTTATCTCGGGTACCTAAACCGTATTCATACCAAATTTAATCTCAATTGGTCCAGTAGTTAATGTGTGATTGAATAACAAACAAATAAAAAAATACATTCAGAAATATAATATGACTAGCTGTTTCCCGTTACGGCTATGCCCGCAGTCATAATATACATTAAAGATCACACATCACCTTGTTAGGACCAACAACCGTGTCAGTTAGGTTATGGTGTTTTTTTTAATAAAAGTTTTTTAACGCATAAAAATTATAGTAATTTTTAACGTATCGTAATCTGCACCCTTTTTTAAATTTTATTTTGAAAATTCAACACAAAGTAACAAATTAGAATCAGTTTTTTGAAAAAATTCAACTAAAATATTTGAAAATGTAACATTAAAAGCAATAATTTTACAATAAATAAAACACAGATTAGGATTCTTAAAATGGGATTAGATCTATGTCCATCTCAGGTGCCTAAATCTCACGTTCATTAAACAGTAAACATAATTAAAACTAACTACAGTTAACACATGTCACAAAACTAAATAATACATAATTATGTTGGACTGGATAAGTGGAATAATGACGTTTTTAAAACGGGAATAGGCCTATGTTTATCTCATATACTTAAACCATTTTCGTACCAAGTTTCATTTCAATTGGTCCAGTGGTTAAAGCGTGATTGAATAGCAAACAAACACACAAACTTTCAGAAATATAATACGATTAAGATAACGCCGCGTTAGTTCATAGTATAGACTCCGTGGTTTCAAGATGGCGGAACACACACAGGATCACTCATTCGTACTTAACGGGTTACGTTTACACGGCTTAAACCACATATTTATACGCCATGTATTAAATATATCGCAGTGGTAGTTCATAGTATGGTGTCCGTGGTTTCAAGATGGCGGAACACACACAGCTCTCGACCAATCGGAGGGTCTGGACGTTCTCGTCTGGGGTATCAGGTTAGGGAATAATCAGAGGGACACGGCGTGGGGTTCCAATCGGGTGGCGACTGGCTGGGTACATACTATAATGTTACCTAGTGCTGAGCCTTCTCCACGATGGAACCAAAGCTGGGCAAGTTACACGAGAGTGACGGGTTAGGTACGTACCATAATGACATAAATGGCTATGAAGGGTACATAATGGCGATCGGCTGGGTACATACTATAATTTCACCTAGGGCTGAGCCTTTGGAACGATGGAAATAAAGCTGGGCAGGGTATATGAAGGCGACGGTTTGGGTACGTACTATAATGTCAAATATGGCTGGGAAAAGTACATAATGGCGACGGGGTGAGTACATACTACAATGTCACCTAGGGCTTAGTACGTACCATGATGGCACCAAAGCTGAGCAGGGTACACGATGGCGACGGGTTGGTTACGTACCATAATGGTCAAAATGCCGGGGAGGATACATGATGGCGACAATCTGGATACGTACTATAATGTCACCTAGGGCTCAACCCTTGCCATGATGGCACCAGATGCTAGGCATGGTACATGATGGCGACGGGTTGGGTACGTACCGTAATGGCAAAAATGGTTGGGAAGGGTACATGATGGCTACGGGCTGGGTACATACTATAATGTCACCTAGGGCTAAGTACGTACTATGATGACACCAAAGCTGGGCACGGTATACGATAGCGACGGGTTGGGTACGCACCATGATGGCAGAAATAACCGTGCATGATACGTAATGGCGACGAGCTGGGCACGTACTATGATGGCACCAGATGCAAGGCAAGGTACATGATAGCGACGGACTGAATACGTACGGGAACGTACCACGATTGCTGGGAATGTTGCGACCACAGATAGGGCTCGTACTATGATGGTACTAATTGCAGGGCACTGTATGTTATGGCGATGGGGCTGGGAACTTACCATGTTGGCACTACGATACCGGTACCAAGGCCTGGCGGAGTACGAGATGACGCTAGGAAACGGGCTGGGCAAGTACCATGATTTCTGGGCATGTTGCTACCACAGATAGGGCTCGTACGATGATGGCACCAATGACTAGGCAGCGAACATTATCTCGACAGGTTGGGTACGTACTCTGATGGCAGAAATGGCCGTGCATGGTACGTAATGGTAATGGGTTGGTCACGTACCATGATAGCACCAAAGAATTGACAAGGTACATGATGACACTAGAGATAGAGGCTAGACAGCGAACATGATTGCGACGGGTTGGGTACGTACCATGGCCAACCCGGGGGGCTAGGCACGTAACACGACAGCGAGCTGTGCACCTACATATATCATACACCATTATATAACACACTATCCGCCGGTACGAGTCCTCGGGGGCTAGTCACGTAACACGATGGCGACAGGCGTCTGAGCACTAACAAAAATACATATATCATACACGAGGGAGAGGCGGTCATAGATAGACTTACTTTATATAACACACTATCCGCCTGCTCGGGGTGGGCTAGGCACGTAACACGATGGCGACAGCTGGCTAGGCACTACCAACATTACGTATATCATACACCATCCACGAGGAAGAGTGGCGGTCATAGATTGACGTACTTTATATGTTTATATAACACACTATCCGACGGCTCAGGGTGGGCTAGGCAGCGGTTATAGATTGACGTACTTTATATGTTTATATAACACACTATCCGCCGGATCGGGGTGGGCTAGGCACGTAACACGATGGCGACAGCCGTCTGAGCACAACCAAAATTACATATATCATACACGAGGGAGAGGCAGTCATAGATAGACTTACTTTATATATTTATATAACACACTATCCACCGGCCCTAGTATTTCTATGAACAACCCTGCCGGGGGCTAGGCACGTAACACGACGGCGGCGGGCCGGGAACTGCCAAAATCATACACCATCCACGAGAGAGAGAGAGAGAGAGGCGGTCATAGATAGACTTACTTTATATGTTTATATAACACACTATACACAGGCCCTGGTCATGCGCTAGGCACGTAACACGATGGCGATTCGATCGGGCGAACCTAACCAGAATCGTTACTTTCAGATACTTCTAATCGCACTGATTTACCAGTCGTCCCCGTGGTCCAGTGGTTATAGCGAGCGCCTCACACGCGCAACGTCCACAGTTCGAGCCCCGCCAGAAACGCACAACTTTTTTACAAGTGTAAATTTACAATTAATAACACACACCGACGTCACAACACGGCGTCACAAACGAACGCGCAAATCATAACCCTCCACTCCGGACTCCGACGTCATAACCCGACGTCACACCCCGACGTCACATTGCTAGTGATACACATTGAATCTTCTATTGTAGCACAATATGTTCGATTGCGCGGACGTAGCGAGGGACCAGGCGAGGGTTCGATACACACAAAGCCGTCCAGGGGGTGCTATTACGCGGAGGGAAAGATGGCGACGACAAAATGGGTGGTGCAAATACGCCAGAGATAGAGGGGAACAGATCTGGAGGGGTGCACCAATCAACGCGCCGAGGGTTAGCGGGGCATGGAGGGGCAACCAACCACCGGGGTGCGTGAACCAGTCACAGCACGAAGGAAAGCGGCGGAGGAAAAACCAATCACAACCGATCTGGAGGGGGTGCACCAATCAGAACGTGCCGAGGGTGAGCGACAGGGGTGAGGGGCAACCAACCACCGCACAAGGGGGTGCGTCCATAAGAACCAATCACAGCACGAGGGAAAGCGACGGAGGAAGAACCAATCACAACCGATCTGGAGGGGGTGCACCAATCAGAACGTGCCGAGGGTGAGCGACAGGGGTGCATGGAGGGGCAACCAACCACCGCACAAGGGGGTGCGTCCAGAAGAACCAATCACAGCACGAGGGAAAGCGACGGAGGGGAGGTAGAACCAATCACAACACCCGGGAGGGTGAGATGGTGGGGGTAGGGGTGGATCTTAAAAATTCAGAAATACATGCAAAGGGTTGAAGGGAGGGTAAATGGAGGGGTTGCTTTACCCTCCCGCCCTTCCTACTCACACACACACACACACACACATACACACACGCTTTATATTTAGTATTCATAAATAAAATGTAGCATGTTTATTAATTAACACTAAATATAAAAATTCAGTTCTAATGGAATATCTGAATAATAATGTTTTATTGCGTTAAAAATTTTAATACTGGATTTTTGAATATTTTTAAATTTATTAAAGTGGTACAGTTTGCTTTTTGCTATTAAAAATGTATAATACTGTCATTGGAAAAGTATGCCGTGCACGTAAACGTGTATGTACGAAAGTGCCCGATGGTGTGTGTGTGTGTGTGTGTCAACTTTTGCTTTGCCTAAACCACTTTTAATAATCAATAATAATTCTATAATAATGTAAAAAATTAATTGTTCATTTTTTCTTTTAAAAAATATTTACACTGACGATAAATATGACTTTATTTAAGGATCCAAGTTTGCAAGTTCATATTTTGTTGCTTCATGAAAAATAGTTTAAAGAACGGATTGTATATACAACTGTGACGATATTCTATGTATTTGACATGAAGTACTACTAGAAAACCGAAGTCAAACGAAAAACTTCTTTCTGCAATTCATAACTAGTAAATAATAATTACAATATACTAACTCTACATTAGTACATTAAAATTTTTAATTTGTTAGGTTCAATGAATCATCAAACCTGTCCAAAATTAAGCAATATTTAGTGGCTATCAATGTACAGTTATATTACTAAAAATTGACAACCTAATTAAGTGTATATTGAAAACTTATATGAGAAGATAAAATTTATAATGAAAAATTCTTTATAAAATAAAACTGTTAGGAACTTGTTAGAATGGTTTTGTATGTACTGATGTATTATAAAAATAATTTTGAAAAAAATTAATTTTTTTCATTATTTCAACTATTAATTGTGTTAATATACCGAAAAATGTATGTAATTTGTCAGCGCTACTTATTGGTCGTTTTAGAACTATCTTTACTGCTGTCTAAAGACAGAAACATTGTTAATGATACGGTGGCTACAATTAAAATTAGTGGTTGTATAATTAATTACAATAAGCTGTTAGAAACCAATCTATATTAAAAACCTGGCGCACGCGACACACACACACACACACACACACACA
>JAJIZJ010000193.1:0-35762 GCA_022606455.1 Callitettix versicolor | reverse complement strand
TTTGGCCCTCGGAACTTACTGGAGTAATCAGTATGGCCCTAAGGCTGGAAAGTTTGGAGACCCTGATTTAGTTTAACCTATTGCTCATACAATGCGCTTTCATTTTAATTCTTCGAAATACAGTACTATAGTCTGTTTATTTTTAAATAGCTTATAACTTATAAACAACCTTTAGAAACAAATAAACAAAACATTTTCAATGTTAACCAATCAAAAGTCATTTATTAAAAAAAAAAAGTTTTTACAGCGGCTTTATTGTGTTTATTAGGTTAAGTTTGTAGATTTTAATGTAATTACTGTAATTTTATTTTGTTAGATCTTCGATTAAATGATATTTTATTAGGACATCTTTTGTTTTATTTTACTCACTCTCTGTTTCATATTCATTGTTAAACACTAAACACTAACACTATGTAAAATATGGACTTAGCACCTTTCACAAACTAAACCAAGACATGAAATGGTCCTCAAGTAGTGGTGGGTCAGAAAACACCAATCAGTTAAAAAAAACTGCTTTTCTATATACGACAAACCAACTGTTTTTTCAAACGAAAACAAGCAGTTTGATTTGGACTGGTTCATATGTTGTTAAACAAGGAACAGCTGTTGGGACTTCCCCACGACCCACGTTCTATTCGAACGTTGCCGCAAGCGCTAAAATTTCTATCCTGCTAGCTGCTTTTCTTCAACCTGCTTTTATGCTTTTTCCCTTTATTTTCAAAGTTGCTTGTTGCTTGTAGTGAAGTATTTTTTTTTTTTTTTTTTTTTTTTTGTTTAACGTCCGACTATTGTGCACACTTGGGCTAATGCAGACGATGGGATGATGTATAGCGTATGAATATGCCAAGCCCTTGCCGGTAATCGAACCCGGGTCCTCGGGGTGAAAGCCTAGTACGCTATCCACTAGACCAGGGGTCTCCAAACTTTCCAGCCTTAGTGCCATACTGATTACTCCAGTAAGTTCCGAGGGCCAAAACCATATTATCATTGTTGCCGGTGGTAAAAAGTGAAATAGTTCACTGATGAAAAAAAAGTCCGAAAAAGTACGCAACGTTTATAAAAGGCTGCAAATCGGACTAAAGTCCGCAAAACGGCAACACTGCATATTATTAATTTTCCTGTCATTATCTGTAATTTCTAGATTAGTCGTAGAGTACGAGCCATGAGGGGTAACGTGACACGACATCTGGTGGACACAAGCGGAAATAGGTAGTACCCTCCATCGCTAACAGATGGCGCTAATAGCACGTACAGAATAATCTCGTTGGTTCGAGAAAGTTCTGGTGTCTTCCACTCACTTCTAGATGGCAGTAATTGGAAAATATAAGAAGGCTAGTGGCGCAACCACAAGTCAGTTCCTATGACACTGTTGTGAAATAAAATAGTGCGTACCTCCTTAAAACGTGTTTGTGCGTGTTTAAGTTTAAGACATCTTTGTAACAGTATTTTGATTTGAATTGTTGCTTTTGTGTGTGATTTAGTAGTATGGAAAAGAAGCGAAAAATTGATAGTGAATGCAGAAAATTCAAAGATCAGTGGAACATTCAGTATTTCGTAACTGAGTCCAGTAACAAGGCGCTATGTTTGATTTGCAATGAAAGCATAGTCGTTCTCAAAGAATATAACATTAAACGTCATTATGAAAAAAACATTTTCAAAATTACTTAAAATATACAGGAAGTTTGCGGACAGAAAAATTCGAAGCTATGAAGCGCGGATTGAAATCGCAGCAATCTTCATTTACAAAACTCAAAACTGAACAAGAGGCTGCAACTCGTGCCAGCTTTCGTGTGGCTCTTGAAATTGCAAAACGTGGAAAACCATTCACCGATGGAGAAATGATCAAAGAATGCATAATTGCAGTAGCCGAAGAAATGTGCCCTGAAAAGGTAAATTTATTAAAAACTGTCAGTATGTCAGCAAACACTGTGGCTCGAAGGGTAGAAAACATCGCTGAAAATATATCCTCTCAACTGTTCGACAAAAATTGACATGTTGAGTGGTTTTCTTTGGCCTTGGATGAGTCAACGGATGTGTCAGATACTGCTCAGGTGTTGATTTATATTTGAGGAGTAGATAAAAGCTATGAAGTGCATGAAGAACTTCTTGATATGTATAGTATTCATGGCACAACTACTGGTACAGATACCATTTAGTTGAAATGGCCATTAATCAAAAGAACCTTCGATGGAAAAACTTGAAATGTATTACAACTGATGGAGGCAAAAACATGAGTGGGAAAGATAAAGGAGTGGTCGCTCTTGTGTCAAAGGCTGTAGAAAATGACGGTGGTTCAAAACCATTAGTCTTACACTGTATCATTCATCAACAGTCTTTGTGCGGAAAATGTTTGGATATGTCTGAAGTTCTGAAACCAGTCATATCAACTGTTAATTTTATCAGATCTTTTGGGCTGAATCACCGACAATTCCGACAATTTATTGAAGAGATTGGAGAAAATGACTTACCTTATCATACTGCCGTACGTTGGATTAGTTGTGGGAAAGTCCTTCAGCGCTTTTTTGAACTTCGAGCAGTGATCGAAATTTTTTTGAATGAAAAGCATCGCCCTCTTACTGAATTACAAAACAACGCATGGCTGTGGAAGTTAGCATTCTATGTTGATTTGACAAAACATGTGAACGAACTGAATTTGAGATTGCAAGGAGAAAACCAGCATCTTCCTGATTTATACACTAATATCAAATCATTCCGGAAGAAATTGATACTGTTTCAATCACAACTACGAAGTAAATGTTTTTCACATTTTAAAACATGTGAAATATTCAGCCACACCACTGAGACTGAGTTTCCTATCGATTTTGCAATCGAAACTTTGAATGCTTTGAAAATAAATTTTGATACTCGTTTCTCGGACTTTGATGCCATTGCGAATCAAATTAAGATTTTTCAGAATCCTTTTGATACTGACATTGAAACCCTAGCCCCGGAACTTCAAATGGAAATGATTGATCTACAGTGCAGTGATATAATTAAGAACAAATATCAAAACTCATCTTTGTTGGAATTTTATAAGAGTCTTCCACTGACACAATTTGATAATTTGCATAAATTTGCTCGTGGGCTGTTTTCTGTTTTTGGTACTACTTATTTGTGTGAGAAGACCTTCTCCAAAATGAAGTACACAAAAAATGTTTACAGATCTAAATTAACTGATGAGCATCTTAAATCTCTTTTAATAATTGGTACAAGTAAAATTAGTCCACAACTACAAACTATTGTCAGTGGAAAATCTCAATTACATAAATCTCATTAGTATTTCATATGTCATTAAGCTTGTTATAAGTTATGTTTTTATTTAAAATGTATAAAATGTTAGTTGGATTCATTTCAATAATTTGTTAGTTATTATATACTGAAGTTAAATTTTCTGCACATTATACATGTCTTTACTCATTACAATTCTGTGTTTCTTTATCCAACTTATCACAATAAGCCTACAACAATGTTATGAGTAGTTAGCCCATGACCATATCAATGTAGATGTCATATTAATAATTATTCAACATAAAATTAGAATACTTCAGTAAACTAAATTTAATTTGCTATAAAAAATATGTTCTCTAAAAGGAGTTTTCAAGTATGCTAGCTCTCCGCGGGCCGGATGTGGCCCTCGGGCCGTAGTTTGGAGACCCCTGTTCTATACAAACACTATAACTGGAAAACTAGACATGACTTATTTATAGCATAGGCGACGACACCTAGCACTAATTGCTACCTTAATTAAACACTAAAAATCAAAAAGTAAATGATATTATGATCTAGTGGAGATAAAAACATTTCAAATAGTGTCAAAAAATTCCTAAAGAGTGCACAAATGTTTCGCTTGAAAAATAAACATTCTCATACTATTTACAATAATACCATTCATCATATAAGTCTATCACATAACAGTCACATTAGTACAGTGATGTGGGTCAGGTATTTACCCAGTGCCACTATAAATATCCGAAGCAAGTATATTTTTAGTTTTTGAACTTGATACTTGAGTTTTTTTATGTTTAGGTGAAGTGTTGGGCAAAGAAGAACTGAAATAAAGGCATTTAATGCCTTAAAATAACATTAGCAATAGTATTTACCAACTAGTAAAACTGAAAAAAATCAAAGGCTTGTCTGGGTATTTATAGCTTTTTATCATTTGTTGCACTACTATTGCCTTTAGATACTTTTGAAAGCGTTTTTTTACAAAATTAAGTTAAAATATTATTATTGCAACATAGTGTGCTTTTAATGTTTTGTTGAACTTTGTGATGAGCTCAACAGAGGGATTTGACATTTTGTATCATGGCCTGCAGATGAAACAGTAAGGTTTCCAAACCGTGGTAGCCTTTATGAGGTGAGTAAATAGACAACTAGACGGAAAAATAGGTCATAATCCTAATTATTAAAATAGTAGTATGAAACATTTTAAATGTTTTTCTTATACTTGCTGAAATTTTGTAAATGGGTTGGTAACATTTTATAAAAATATACTTGGGTAGAATAGGACTGCACTAATACCTAGTTAGGATACTTGTATTTACAAAAAAAATCAAATACCTTAACTTCAACAAAAATCACAGTTTTGATAGCATTTTTCCAGCAGTAGCAGTAACCTAGTACTTGTTAATCTTTTTATAGTGTATTTTTACAACCACAGCCTGAAAACAGTCACTTTGCTGTAAACTTATATACTAAACATAGGCAAGGCCTAGTTCCCATCACATCTATGTCTTTATCTAAATTTTTAGCTTGACAAATGCTAATTTTTCATTTCCCTGTTATCCATTCCCTGACCTTTTAACCTCATTTTAATTTTTCTAAATTTTCCCTTTTACTATGAGTTCAATACATGTTACATGGTTTAACTTACTGCAAGTAGTGATTTTTTTTAAACTCAAAAATACCCAGGTATTTACCCTGAGTTATAAATACCCAGGTATTCATGTCATTATGTGAGTACTCTAACCAATTTGATTACATTTAAATAACTTAATTTTGTTTTTTATTTATTTATAAATTGTATATTATATTTTCTCAGGGGGGAAGGTGTCATTTGAAAAGGACCATACTTTTAAATAGCATGTGCCGTGCTCTCGCATATGCTACTGAACATTTATCAAGTTTGGAGACCCCTGCACTAGACCACCGAGGCAGCTGTAGTGAAGTAAGAACTGTTTGGGCGTTGTCAACGTTTATCTCTATTTTGTTGCGAGTTGTTTGAAAGTTTTAAAAGTAAAATTTGTTGTTCAAACATTTTTTAAACTGTAAAATCATCCATAATTGTGTTTTATATTAGTTTTTTTTCGTAGTTTACTCTGTGTTTAGAAACTTGAAAATATTTAAGTTTTCTTTTACTTTTTCATGTTTTTAGAATTAAGTGCATAGTTTTTAATTATTTATTGGATGTGTGTACTTTTTAAAATTCACAATATCTACTCTTGTATATATCTTGAATAATTTGAGGTTATTTTAGTACTTTTACTAAAATTTTCTTTAAAAACATTTGTTTGGTTAAATATGTTATTACAATGAAGTTTATATTTTTTCTGTGTTGAAAAATGGAAAACGTATTTAATAACCTATCATTAACCTATAATAACCTAATGTTAATAACCTAAAATATTGTAACTATATAGAGCTAATTTTATTTAAACACATTTGGCCTATGTTCTTATTACTTATTACTATATTGTACTTATTAAGGTTACTTTTTTCAGTGTTGAAAAGTGAAAACCTACTTTCTCCCAAATAAAAATATGACAGTAACATCTCACATTTTGTAAATACATAACCTAATTTTATTTAAACGTATTTTTTATATTTATTATCAATCATCAATATTTTTTAATGAATTAAAAATATTTAAATTGTTTGCATTTCAGTAAATATGCAAAGGACTATTTAATTTTTAAGCAAAAAAAGAATGCTTCTATTAGAAATTTTGTAAATATAAAATGGCATACATATATATTACGTTTTGAGAATGTAATTTAATTATTACTACACTTATAAGGATTACTTTTTTCTAAATGCTTTACACCCAAAAACAATTAAGGACATGGTGATAAAGGGAATGAAAAAGTAGTCTTATAAAACTGAACGTTTGTGCTTATGTTTTAGCTGCTAATACAACTTCGAGTTTCAGTTTTCTATACTTGTTTTTTTCCAACTGTTTTAAAAAGCAGTTTTTTCCCTCAACAAACAGTTTGTTGACGTTTTGTAAAAATAGCAGAAACGCCCACCCCTATCCTCAAGGCAGTAGGACTAAGGAGGGGAAGCAAAGGTGGCTTCCTCCAATGCTGTGTCAGTGATACCGCTACTTTTTACAAATAATGTAGACTACAACACTATGACTTCTTGTACCAGTGTTAAAGTATTTTGTAAATACTATAATTATTCTATGAACACGTTTTATTGCGTTGAAAAACTATATGAATGTGTTCACATATTTTGTCCGTTTTTTTAAGCTTGCAATAAAAATTAATTTTTGTAATGTGTTTGATAATATCGTTACCCAGTAAAATCCGTACGACAGTTTCAATATGGCGGCCGTTCCAATTCTTTGAAAAACAATATTTTTTTATCTTACACGTTTTTGAAAATATAATTTCACCAATATAATCAACATTAAATTCTGTATACATTAGTATTTCTAATTACATTGAGAATACGACCGCTATCAAACCAGTTTCAGAAATTTCATTGGAACTTAAAAATTTGAAATGCTACTTTATGTAACATGTTACGATGTAAAATTAAATTTTGAAAAAGTGCTGGGTAAAAAGTTATTATGTCTTAAAGTTCTATGGTTACCGCCATTTTGAAACTTTTTAACAGATTTTTCTATGTGAAAAATTTTTTTCAAGCTACTATCAAAACCTATTTTGGTACCAAGTTTGAATCAAATCGGACCATAATTGCAAATGTGAGAATGCTAAACACACACACACGCACGCATGTTTGTACACATAATAGCATTATTATGTAAAACTTTGTTATTATGAATTGTTATTTGAATTATGTAAAAATTCATAGGCTACGTGTTTCACTTTATAGTGTAAGTAATTTAGTAGTGGCAAATTAGCTTTGTGAATTAAACAAATTTGGATCAAAACTAGTCTAAAAAAATCATAACTATGATAATTTTGATTATTTTTTTTGTTTTTTTTATTTTCTTATCAACCGCTTACTTTTGTGTAGTTTGTTAAAATTTTGTGAAAGTTAATTTTAAAAATATATTTATGTTCTGGCTAAAATTACTAGTAGATAATTTTACACAACAACAGTCAATTACAAATGATACCAACATAATTAAAAGTTGGAATTGTAATGTTGGAACTTGTTACTATGAAATAACTGTTTGTTCACTCCTCTCGTGTGGTTCATTTCATGTTGTGTGCAATGCCGTATGTATCTAAAGAAAGTCATCCGTATAAAATGACCAAAATATATGTGACTTAACAATAAATAAATAAATCACACTTTAATAATGGCTCTATATTGAAATGGTCAAACTAAAATAATTTAAAAAGTATAGTGTAATAAATATGTTTATAGTATTTGATAATAGGCCTACAACTTAAAAAATATTTTTTTATTTGTATTACTGTGTAAAGTTTTTGAGAAGCTTAATACAAAATAGATTATTTCAAAGAAAGATATTGGGTTTGAGACTAGTAATGTGTGATTGTGAGATGTTTCTAGAATCGAGTTAATCAATCATCGTACAGCATAACAATTAATTAAGTCATCAATTGCAGTTTGGTTGAACAGTTGAGATATTCGATCGCCTAAATCAGTTGTGATTCCAGATAATCTATTCAGCTAACAATTCCTGACTTGGCTTTTAGTGCGACAATTCTTGGCTCAAAATTTTGATTACTTAACTCGATTCCACTTGACTTTAAATGATTGGTGCAGTCGGATATTCTTACAAAATAAGTTTAGTTTTTCTAAATTAAATAATTTTACAGTATTAATATTAAATGCTGTGTTTATAGTGCATATCAAAAAGCACTTACTGTATATTTTGCTAGTTTGTATTAACTACTGTGTTTGGTTAAAGTCAAATTTATTTAATTCTGTTGTACAACCAAATTAACCAAACTGGCATGTATGCAGATAAACGTCGGTTACTTTTGGAATCTTTAGACATTAGTCATAAAATAAAATGTTAAAAGGAAATATCAAGTAAGTTAATTATCGAAAATTTAGTATGTTGTGTTGTCAGTTTCCTGCAGCATTCGGTCCAATTGAATATTGATTCACTATATGATTTAATGTCAGTACGCAGATTGGAGAATTAAAATGAAAAAGCCATTGAGCCAGTAGTCAGTAATTACGTAGATCTTGTTTATTTAGAACATTGTGCATCTTGTTGCATTTGTACATCTTGTTTTTGTTTTGTTTTACGTCCATATATTATGCCACACTAACGAGTGCGAGAGATCAGCATTAATGGTATGGGATACAGCAACGGGAGTAACTGTGGCTCGAACTCGGAACTTTGAGGTGCATAGTTCAGAGAAGCAACAGATTGACTGGAGTTTTAGACATATTGACCACCAAGCCCTATTACATCCTGTAATCACGCATCACTATTTGTAAATCCTTTCATTACATCAAGTCTTACAAACTTTTTGGTTGTCATTGTTTCAATTTTTGTCGGTCATAAGATATTTTACTTTTTCATTTAATTCAATTAATTGTCATGTTATAAAACAATCAATTTTAATAGTTTTGCAACTTTTTATTAATTGATAAATGCATTTTTTATTTTATTTAACACCAATATAGTCAAGTCACGGCTAATACAGTATTGTATGGATAATTTTGGAAATAAAAATCTATAATATTCTGAACATAACAAGTGTATATATTTTTAATTTTACTTTCTTGTTATTCTACAAACTGAAAGTATTTCAATTATTCAAACAGCAAGAAATCTTATCCACCGTCTGTTGACTTTAGAGGAGTATACGACACAGTATGGAGACATTCAAAAAATTATTTGGGTCAAATATTTTTCTTAAGTCCTTCAAAAATTCTGCCTTATAGAAATGTGTGGTCGGCATGATGTGTGATAGTACATTGCAGTGGTCGGCAAGGTTCCTTGGTCAGAAGTAAACTAGTGTGAAATATAGAACTCGGGATATAAACAAACAAAATTGGACTCTCCCCCGAAATACAACTTTAATGTGTACATCAACGACCTCCCAGAGTCAGTCAAGAAACTGTAGGGAATAAATATTAGTATGTTTGCCAATGTCATTATTATCTGGACCAAGACAAAAAACAATCACAGTCAAGATGTGAGCCTTGGAAACAAAAAGAACTCAACACTGAACTGGTAATCACATGGAAATAAATACAACAAAAACTGTCTATAAATATTTCTCTCTGAGACACCAAAACTTTCATGTATAACAACTACAGCCTGTCCAAAAATGAAGCTACCAGGTATGCTCATAGATAACAAGTTGAAATGAAATGAACACATTATGGAAGTTGAAGAAAAAGTAAAGGACACATGAAACTGGCTGCTCACAGGAGGTACCCCAGCAGCAGTCATGGAATTATTTACCTCAAATAAACACAGTACCATGGAGGCACCAAAGAATCCCAATTCTTTGATCTTGGAATATCTCAGAGAAAACTATCTGCTTCCCAGTAGCATTTTCTGTTGGCCCATTTTGTTGGTATTTTTTTTTCACACACGCTTGGGCAACGGTTAAAATTGGCACAAATGCATACCAATTAATATCGAACCAAATCCCAACATAGGGCCAACAATTAAACATCACCAAAAACCAACAAAGAAATTGTTGGCCCAACAGTTACCCAACTAACTTTCAATGGTAACCCTACTAATTACCAACATGTTTAAAGTATTATATTTCTATTCATTTGATTGGTGAACTTAATAGTAATCATAACTTCTCTATACATTCGCAAACATATTTGAATACCTTTTATTATCAAATGTAGAATATTATTACTCAAAGTAATATATAATATGTAGCCTACTTTAGCTTTTTAATTGTATATTATAATGTACATATTATTTTGAGTAAGAATACATATTGAATTTGATAAGAAAAGGTACTCGAATGTGTTCGCGAATGTAGAGAAGTTATGATTATTAATAAGTTCACTAATCACTTAAATAAAATATAACTCTTTAAACATATTGGTAATTAGTAGGGTTAGGCCTACTATTGAAAGTTAGTTGAGTAACTAACATGGCATATTTCTTTACTGAAACAAGGTTATTTTACAAAAAGAGACAAAATTCACACAAACAAAATTTATTTAAATGGCAATTGTGAAAAGCCAAATCAAAAAAAGCACTATTGCACCAGATTAAAACTATAACTGTACTGTGCATGTAGGATCGTACAACTACGCTTGCTAAGTGAAAACAAAGAAGTAAACCAGTAAACCAGTAAAGAAGTAAACAAACTTTCACTTTTGCACAGTGCTGGCAATATTTCAAATAATAAGTACATCATACAATCATCCATAGTAAATGATTATAGTTAAGTAGAAGTAAAATAAGATTTTTAAAATTTTTAATCATTGTAACACTATTGTTAGTATAGTAATTAAAGATTCTGTTCACAATTATGCTAAAAAAAAAATGTGTTCTGTTGTTGGCAATTCTGTGTGTCATCAGGTGCACTTGAACTTTGCAGTAAATATTACAACATCGATAAAATACTATTATACTAACAAATAAACACTATTTTTAAACTTTTGGAATAATTATACCTTATTTAAATTACGAGATATTTATTTTAACAAAATATTTTTTATATATTCTTCCAACTAAGAATTAATGTTGGGCCAACAGCAGAGGTTTTCATGAATGTAACAGTTGGCCTAGCAAACAAACAGCCAATTGGCCCATTGAAGATAATTCTTTGGCGTATTAACTAACCATTGCCCAACTTTGCCGACAAAATCCCAACATTGGGCCAACAATGTGTGCTACTGAGGCTGCTATCCACAGAGCCAGCCCGTTGTATTTCCCTCGCTCATAGAACCAAACCTCCTTCTCTGACGATTGTTCTCCCCACTCTAACCATCATGTTTGACAACAATATAGGCCTACGTTGTTTCACATCCGATTTCTTTGAAACATTGTTAGATTTGTAACAATAAAAAAAGTTTTTCTCAGTATTTTGTAAGTCTCATCGATTTTATGTTCTATTAATTTAGACATGTAGGTTTTAGACACCCACCATTTAAAAAAAGATGAAATATAGTTCACATAGTTTTGCCAAAATAAGTGTATAAGTGTTATTATTTTGACAAATAATCAACTGTTTTACAACTAGCAAAATATCCCTTAGTAATGAGTTCATTGATCTTTAGCATTACAATAAAACATATATCATCATGCTTGGTAACACTGTACTGTACTTTTTTTTATATCTGACTACTTTGGAACAAATATTGTTAGACTGCTAAAAATATATATATATATATATATATATATATATATATATATATATATATATATATATATATATATATATGGACAATTATTGTAAACTTTGCTAGATTTAGTGTTAGACTTAGCTATATTTAATGCTGACAGTTTAGCTTTTAACACAGTAAGCATTTTCATGTACCTAGAGAAGAAAGAGCAGAAGCTCAGTGTGAATCGAGGTCTCACTCAGTTCGCATCTCAATGCATATGAGACGAACTTGAATAATTATTATAAGTTTTAAGTGGATATTAAAGTCTTATTTTAATTATTAAAAAAGTTGTTTTTTTAAAAGCGACGTCCCCGAAATCATACCATAACTGGCGCAGTCGGTAGGACACTTCGGGAAAATTAGTGCATATAATTTTTCTTCAGTTTCAACTGTTAACCGAAGTGTCGAACAAAAGACCAACCGTTCAATTTAATAAGTGTATATTATTAAATTGAACACAACCAACCGGAAAAGTGAATATTTGCAACCGTAGAGTGAACATCTACATCCGAACCAAAGTGAAGTGAAATAATTGTGTAAAAGTTCAGTGCATCACTCAATGAGCATAGAGTTTTGGATTTTGTAAGTAATGCAAAGAAGAATAACCTTTGTGAATCTGTATACATTATCCTTAGTTATTTATAACATTTTAACTTTAAATAATAATTAAATTAAATTTTTTACAATGGCAACTCCTGTTTTAAAGAAGGAATATCTAGATATGATTCCGGAATATTCTGGAGAACCTACAATGTTAAGTAGATTCATATCAATTTGTGACAAAATAGTTGCTAAATTTTATGTAGCTAGTAATCCCGAAGACTTTCAAAATGAATATTTGATGTCAACGATTTTAGCTAAGTTAAAAGGATCTGCTTTAGAATTAGTTGTAAGTTCTAATAGTTATGCTTGGTTAGATGTAAGGAAAACACTTTTATCTTGTTATTCAGACAAAAGAGATTGCTTTACATTAAATCTCGAAATGGCTGAACTAAAACAAGAAGTCAATGAATCACCATTTAAATTCTATGACAGAATACAAAAATTGTTAAACCTGCAAATAGCATATTTTGTAATAAAGAAGTAGGCAACCATTTGGTACTATGCGAGTACGTCCAAAAATTAGCTTTACGAGTTTTATTAAGAGGGCTACAGGAACCATTAGGTTCTCTTATGAGAACGAAAAATCCCACAACTTTGGGTGAGGCACTTAACATGCTTACAAACGATTTCCAGTATAAAAAAAACGGATTATTCCAAACAAACCGTTCCAACATTCCACCAAAAAACCAATATATGCCAATCCGTAAACCAATACCTAACCATCAGTCTCAACAAAACCCTTACAAACAATTGCATCAACCACCACAACCCAATTCTAACTATGGACACAGACAACCTTACAATCAGACACAAAAACATTTCGTAACTAATTATACTCCAAAAGCAGATCAAAGTTATCGACCCACGCCAATGAGCATTTCGACTAGACAAACGGGCACCGCGATTAGACAAAATAAGTTATACCAGATGACCGGCAAGCAGGTTGACCAAGAAAGCGATGACCACACGATGTACGAACTGACGAGGCAAATACCTAATATTTCCTTATCAGACCAGGATGTAACAGACGAGAATTCGGAAGAACAATGTTTTGACTACAACCACACTGACGAAGACTGTGAAGATAACCACTTAACCTCACAATCCGAAGAGAATTATTTTTTAGAGATGACCAACTCAGGAACCGATTTTCGATAATGAATCTGAGGAGTGATAACAATCACTTACCTTTTATATACGACCCGAATACTAACTTTAAAATATTAATCGACACAGGTAGTACACGATCTTTTATAAGAAAATCATTAGGCCTAGAATGTTTTAAAACAAGTATAATTAAAGAACCCTTTGAAGTAACCACTGCACATGGCGTTTCAAGAGAAAACTTTAGTTGTAAACTACCTTTGTTATTTAAAAAGGCAATGAAATTTTACCTGTTTGACTTCCATAAACAATTTGATCTATTGCTAGGTTTGGATAACATTAAAGATTTGGGAATACATTTAGATTTTATAAATAATAAGCTAATCTTGTGTGGTAAGAAAATTCCTATTCACTATTTTAACACGGAAGAAGACGTATCACAAAAAAGAACAGACTCTGTTAAACAACAAATTTCAAGTTACATAGTACAAGCTAGAACCAGTCAAATTATGAAAATTTCAGTAAATAATATAAATAACGGTGAAGGAGTGTTAGCATATAAACAAATAAATGGGCTAGAAATTCCTCAATGTTTAGTAACAGTACGTAACGGCGAAGCTCTTTGTCCCATTACTAACAACACAACAAGAAATATTAAATTGTCTATAAATGAAAGATTTAAATTAGAACCCCTAAGTAATTACAATATTTATGAACCAAAAACATTGGACAATAGAATTAATTTTAATATGACTGATTACAAAAGTCGAAAAAATATTTTTGATTTGTCAAAAATTAGAGTAGAACACATGAATTCGGAAGAAAAAATTGCCATTTCTAAATTAGTACAAGAGTACGCAGATATTTTTCATGTTGATGGAAATATCTTAACTTTCACTAATCAAATAAAACATATAATTCGAACCACAGACGAAATTCCCGTATATTCTAAAAACTACAGATATCCAGAAATTTATAAAAACGAAGTTAACAAACAAATTGATGATATGCTGAATCAGGGAATTATTCAACCTTCTCAATCCCCGTGGAACTCTCCGGTATGGATTGTACCCAAAAAGCAGAACGCCTCCGGTAAACAAAAATTTCGACTAGTAATAGACTTCAGAGGCCTAAATTCAAAAACAATTGATGACCGATTTCCTTTACCAAATATAACAGATATTTTAGACAAATTAGGACGATCTCAATATTTCTCGACATTGGACTTAGCTTCAGGATTTCACCAAGTGGAAATGGACCCAGACAGTGTAGAAAAAACAGCATTTTCAACAGAAACCGGACATTACGAATTCTTAAGAATGCCTTTTGGTCTAAAAAACAGTCCTCCCACATTTCAGAGAATTATGAACAATGTTTTAAGGGGAATTCAAAATGAAACATGCCTAGTATATTTAGATGACGTCATAATTTATTCGACCAGTCTCCAAGAACACATACAAAGACTTAGGGAAGTTTTTGACAGACTAAGAAAAGGAAATTTTAAAATTCAGTTAGACAAAACCGAATTTCTTAGAAAAGAAGTAGCGTATTTAGGTCACTTATTAACAGCAGAAGGTGTCAAACCAAATCCAGATAAAGTGAAAGCAATTAAAAACTACCCAATTCCAAAACCACCAAACAAATTAAGGGATTTTAGGTCTATTGGGATACTATAGAAAATTTATTGAAAATTTTGCTGGAATTACGAAACCTTTTACAAACTGTTTAAAAAAAGGTGCAACAATCAAAATAGACGATCCAAATTATATAAATTGTTTTGAAACTTGCAAGAATATATTATCTAATGAACCTTTGTTACAATATCCAGATTTTGAAAAAGAATTTAATTTAACTACGGATGCTAGTAATTTTGCGATCGGAGCGGTGCTTAGCCAAAATAAAAACGGAGCTGATTTACCTATAGCCTATGCGAGTCGAACATTAAGTGATAGCGAAGTCAATTATTCGGCGATAGAAAAGGAATTACTTGCTATAGTATGGGCAACTAAATATTTTCGGCCCTATATCTACGGAAGGAAATTCAAAATTTATTCGGACCATAAACCTTTACAATGGCTTTTTTCAGTCAAAGAACCAAATTCTAAACTTCTTCGGTGGAGACTTAAATTAGAAGAATACGATTACCAAATAGTGTATAAAAAGGGCAAGTTAAATCAAAACGCTGACGCACTTTCTAGAATACAACTAAACGTTAGCGATACCAGTCCAGTGAACTCAGGATCAACGACCGATCAAGACATTCAGCAAACAGTAGCAGAATCAGAAAACTTATATTTTCCGGAATTAGACAAAGGACTTCCAGAAGTAGACGATGCTCAATCGATGTTAGCCAACATAGATGAAACGGAAGATATCTTAGTCGACTTGGCAGCAGCAGAAGATAACGCAGAAGATAACGACCAAACGTTACATTCAAATTATGAAGGTAACACAGTGATTGAAATGCCAATTTTGGATGAACCTGTTAATTTTGGAAAAAACAGGTAATAATATCTCTTGTAAACTATAACCCCAAAAAAGTAAAAATACAAAAATTATTTAACAACAGTAAAACATTGTAGAGATATCTAAAAATAATTTCGATAATGATGCCGTAAATTTTGTAAAACAATATTTAATACCAAATATAAAATATAGTATATACTTTGAAAACGATATTTATGAAAGATTTGCAACTTGCATAGCCAGACATTTTAAAAATTCACAACTATGGTTAATTAAATGTACCACAAAATTAGTGGACATAACCGATGAAGAAGAGGTTCAGGAAATCATAAAAAATTATCACGTAGGGAAAACCAACCATCGTGGAATTCAGGAAACATACGAACAAATAAAAAAGAGATATTATTGGCCAAATATAAAAAAATCATATTCAAAATTTTGTAAACAACTGTGACAATTGCTTAAAAACAAAGTACGAGAGGATACCCTTAAAGCTAGAAATGAATTTAACACCAACAGCTACAAGACCACTACAGATAATGCACGTGGACAGTATTACGCTTGATAAGCAAAAGTTTCTAAGCATTGTTGATAGCTTCTCTAGATATGCGCAGATATATTGTATTGCAGGTGCACAGGCTGTCGAAATAGTCAGCAAATTCTTGGAGTTCTTTTCTCATCATGGCATACCAGAAGTTTGTAACGCAGTTCACCTGCTTACAGAGTCTAAGATGCTTTAAATCTCTTTAAGCGCACCTTCGACCCAGATACACTCTTTGGAGTGGGTTCTATTATATTAGAGCTGCAGTTTTTGGTTTAAATTTTCTTTATTTATTTAATTTAATATAAACATAAATCTTTGTATTGTTTTTTTTCTTCTATTTCGTCACTGAACACTTTTCGTTATAACACTTTCTTCTATTTCGTTCGCTGAACACTGTTACCGCTGAACCCGGAAACTGCTGACTGTCTGGCGATCTGCGCTGAACTTCTCGAGCGGAAGAGTAGCTCACACCACACGTCGTTGCTTAACTCTTGACCCTGAACTCGCATAGACCTGGTCGGCACAACTTGCTGTTCTTCGGAACCGGAAGTCGACGGCCTGATGTGTCGTTACGGCATAGAGATAGGAGAGTAACTGTATAGGTTATCGGTTCAACACGCCGGTATAACTCCAAGGAAGGAATGACTATCGACTCAGCACGCCGGTATAGTCCACGGATGTACGGTCGGCTCAACACGCCGGTACCGCACTAGGATGGGTCGGCAGGTGGGTAGAGTTCGGGTCGGAGGAGGCTATCGGCTCAGCACGCCGGTATAACCCCAAGGAAGGAATGACTATCGGCTCAACACGCCGGTATAGTCCACGGATGTGCAGTCGGCTCAACACGCCGGTACCGCACTAGGATGGGTCGGCAGGTGGGTAGAGTTCGGGTCGGAGGAGGCTATCGGCTCAGCACGCCGGTATAACCCCAAGGAAGGAATGACTATCGGCTCAACACGCCGGTATAGTCCACGGATGTGCAGTCGGCTCAACACGCCGGTACCGCACTAGGATAGGTCGGCAGGTGGGTAGAGTTCGGGTCGGAGGAGGCTATCGGCTCAGCACGCTGGTATAACCCCAAGGAAGGAATGACTATCGGCTCAACACGCCGGTATAGTCCACGGATGTGCAGTCGGCTCAACACGCCGGTACCGCACTAGGATAGGTCGGCAGGTGGGTAGAGTTCGGGTCGGAGGAGGCTATCGGCTCAGCACGCCGGTATAACCCCAAGGAAGGAATGACTATCGGCTCAACACGCCGGTATAGTCCACGGATGTGCAGTCGGCTCAACACGCCGGTACCGTACTAGGATAGGTCGGCAGGTGGGTAGAGTTCGGGTCGGAGGAGGCTATCGGCTCAGCACGCCGGTATAACCCCAAGGAAGGAATGACTATCGGCTCAGCACGCCGGTATAGTCCACGGATGTGCAGTCGGCTCAACACGCCGGTACCGCACTAGGATAGGTCGGCAGGTGGGTAGAGTTCGGGTCGGAGGAGGCTATCGGCTCAGCACGCCGGTATAACCCCAAGGAAGGAATGACTATCGGCTCAGCACGCCGGTATAGTCCACGGATGTGCAGTCGGCTCAACACGCCGGTACCGCACTAGGATAGGTCGGTAGGTGGGTAGAGTTCGGGTCGGAGGAGGCTATCGGCTCAGCACGCCGGTATAACCCCAAGGAAGGAATGACTATCGGCTCAACACGCCGGTATAGTCCACGGATGTGCAGTCGGCTCAACACGCCGGTACCGCACTAGGATAGGTCGGCAGGTGGGTAGAGTTCGGGTCGGAGGAGGCTATCGGCTCAGCACGCCGGTATAACCCCAAGGAAGGAATGACTATCGGCTCAGCACGCCGGTATAGTCCACGGATGTGCAGTCGGCTCAACACGCCGGTACCGCACTAGGATAGGTCGGCAGGTGGGTAGAGTTCGGGTCGGAGGAGGCTATCGGCTCAGCACGCCGGTATAACCCCAAGGAAGGAATGACTATCGGCTCCAGCACGCCGGTATAGTCCACGGATGTGCAGTCGGCTCAACACGCCGGTACCGCACTAGGATGGGTCGGCAGGTGGGTAGAGTTCGGGTCGGAGGAGGCTATCGGCTCAGCACGCCGGTATAACCCCAAGGAAGGAATGACTATCGGCTCAGCACGCCGGTATAGTCCACGGATGTGCAGTCGGCTCAACACGCCGGTACCGCACTAGGATAGGTCGGCAGGTGGGTAGAGTTCGGGTCGGAGGAGGCTATCGGCTCAGCACGCCGGTATAACCCCAAGGAAGGAATGACTATCGGCTCAGCACGCCGGTATAGTCCACGGATGTGCAGTCGGCTCAACACGCCGGTACCGCACTAGGATAGGTCGGCAGGTGGGTAGAGTTCGGGTCGGAGGAGGCTATAGGCTCAGCACGCCAGTATAACCCCAAGGAAGGAATGACTATCGGCTCAGCACGCCGGTATAGTCCACGGATGTGCAGTCGGCTCAACACGCCGGTACCGCACTAGGATAGGTCGGTAGGTGGGTAGAGTTCGGGTCGGAGGAGGCTATCGGCTCAGCACGCCGGTATAACCCCAAGGAAGGAATGACTATCGGCTCAGCACGCCGGTATAGTCCACGGATGTGCAGTCGGCTCAACACGCCGGTACCGCACTAGGATAGGTCGGCAGGTGGGTAGAGTTCGGGTCGGAGGAGGCTATCGGCTCAGCACGCCGGTATAACCCCAAGGAAGGAATGACTATCGGCTCAGCACGCCGGTATAGTCCACGGATGTGCAGTCGGCTCAACACGCCGGTACCGCACTAGGATGGGTCGGCAGGTGGGTAGAGTTCGGGTCGGAGGAGGCTATCGGCTCAGCACGCCGGTATAACCCCAAGGAAGGAATGACTATCGGCTCAGCACGCCGGTATAGTCCACGGATGTGCAGTCGGCTCAACACGCCGGTACCGCACTAGGATAGGTCGGCAAGTGGGTAGAGTTCGGGTCGGAGGAGGCTATCGGCTCAGCACGCCGGTATAACCCCAAGGAAGGAATGACTATCGGCTCAACACGCCGGTATAGTCCACGGATGTGCAGTCGGCTCAACACGCCGGTACCGCACTAGGATAGGTCGGTAGGTGGGTAGAGTTCGGGTCGGAGGAGGCTATCGGCTCAGCACGCCGGTATAACCCCAAGGAAGGAATGACTATCGGCTCAGCACGCCGGTATAGTCCACGGATGTGCAGTCGGCTCAACACGCCGGTACCGCACTAGGATGGGTAGGTAGGGAGGGTTTGGGCTGGAGGAGCCCAGCTGCCTTCTGGAGCGCTGTGCAGCTGCTTATATACCCTGGTTCTGTTGGTGGGGTATTGCGGCTGATAGTGGGGTAAGATGTTATCTTGTTTGTTTAGGACATATCTGTACATTAGAGATTATCAAGTTTGTTCACTTAGCTTATCTCAACTTAATTAAATTAGGATCTAAATCACTTCATTACATCCCCTCCTTTCTTCGGGGAATAAAGAAAACCATGAAAAAGAAAAGAGTCTTTCTAACTAAAAAATATCCTTTTTTATAAAAAGTAAATTCTTGTACTAAGCACTTTTTACAAAACATTACGGTTATTATTCTGCTGCCTGCCAGAATCGGGTCACTTTCCCGTCTTGTCGTAGTCTATATTTTCGTCTTGGTTTCTTCCGAACTACTGCTATATCCTGAACCTGGTTTGTGTATGTTGTCTCTTCATTATTGTCTCGTAAGTCTTTGTCGGTCTGGATTTCCAAAATCTCCTCTTTCCGGTGCTGTTGCCTGTCTTGCTGTTGATCGCATCTGGAAGGTGATTCTAGTAGTAGACTTTCTTGTGATAGTGTCAATTCTTCTGGTGTTGATACTGTAGAAAGTAATGCTATGGAGTGCGCTGGAGAAGGTGGTTGATCCAACTGGACTGTTGGCTTCCATATTTCTCCAGAAGCTGAAATTTTTGTTGTCACCAGTAATGAAGAGGTCTGATCTCGGCCTCTTTGTTTCTTTGTAGGTGTTTTTATTTCTGGCTTTCCTGGCCTAAGTGGGTCATGATTGAGTATTTTCCCTGCTGAACGCTGTTGGTCAAACTTAAACTTTTGACATGATTTACAACGGCGAACGAACCTTGCTGTATCTCTAAACATTCCTGGCCAATAATAATATCTGGCGATTCGGTCGTAAGTTTTTATTATCCCCATATGACCGGCTGTCGGGATGTTGTGATTTTCTATCATAACATCATATCTTTGGACTCTTGGTATACACATTTTCCAGGCGGAAGTTGTGTTTTCATTGTTATGTCCCACGTTATTCCACACGTGTTTCATTAGTTTACCCTCCTCAATTCTGAAATTTTTGTATTTGTTCGGGTCCGTCTTTACTTTTATCCACATTTGGTTGTACCAGTCCCCTTCTTCCATTTGTTTAATCCCGGCTATTGTTTCCGAGTCTTGACTCACTGGATTTCTTGGATAATATCTTTGTTTTATTGGTACTGCTGCGGGTTTTAGCTTTAATTTATGTTCTACTATACTCGTAGTGTTCCTAAAACCGGAAAACTTTGGTATTTCTTCCTCGGGAAATCGCTGTATTTTGCATTCTTCTGATGCTGTTAGTGGTTTTATAGTTGGAAGAGCACTCTTCGTCACTGGTTGTCTGCTACTGCATTTATTTTCACTGACTGTCTTCTTTAAGTTGGTCCATGTAACCGTTTTTTTTATTAAAATGGATTGTAATTCCCCATTTTGTCATCATATCAATTCCAAGAACTATTTCTGAGCTAAGTCCAGGTAATACCAATGCGGTTATTGTTTGCCGATTTCCATCAATTATACAAGGTAATTCATATTCTTTAGTTACAGGCACTATTGATCCATCTGCTAATTGAGCTGCTTGCTGCACTGTTTTAGCTTTCATTCGGTCTTGTTGCAGTTTATTGCTAGCTTGTTGGCTAATGTAGGTCTTACAAGCTCCGGAATCCAATAATGCCTTGAATGTGTGATTTTGTATCTTGATGTGAAGAAACATTCTATTCTCTTCATCAATATAATTTTCTGTCTTCTGAAACTTTAATTTTGGGGACCTTTCCTGAGTCTGACTTCGATCGTCCCATTTTCTCGACGTCCTTCGGTAGTTTTCCGCTTGTAAACATTTACATGTCATGGTCTTTCCGTCCATCCTGCAGAATCTGCATCTGTCCTTCTTTGGTTGTAAGCAATTACTTGCAAAATGACCGAACTCATAACAATTCCAACACTGAATTCGTTCATTCTCTGTGTGATACTTCTTATATGTCTGCCTGTTGGCAATTTTCGAGTCGTGATCCTGATACTGAATCTGCTGGTTTGTAATCGTTGATAAGACCTTGACCGGAAGTTTCCTTTGGCTTGCTGGCTGGTATGATACCTCAGGAAAATAAGACTGAGCAGCGTTTTTAGGAGGTTTGTAGGAATCCATAGTTTGCTTGATGTCTTCATACTCACTTGCTGCCTGTCTCAATTCTGCCAAACTGCTTATGTTGCTACGGAGTCCATATAACTTATATTCTGGCAACATGTTCCGATAAATTCGTTGGTATTCTTGTTGTTGACTGTAACCTCCATGTCGCCGTATTAAAGTCTGTATAGCAACTACGTAGTCTTTAAATAATTCCTTCTCACCCTGTGTTCGGTTTTGGATTTCAAGGTCCAAATTTTCTCTATACTGATACGGTAGGTATTGAAATTCAAAATCTCTCATAAACTGTTTCCATGAAGTCCACCAGTTTTTTGTATTTCGGTACCATAAAAGAGCCTTCCCCTTCAATAACTCTGGTAATGATTGCAGAAGTTGCTCTTCATTCACATTGTATGCGGTCTTCAACTCCGATAATCTTTCCAAAAACAGGATCACGTCTTTTCCTCCATCATAATGTAGGTTCCATTTTCTGACCAAAGAACAAATAGACCCGTTGTCGGCTATTCCTGATGCGAGATAAGATACTTGTTTTGTCACTAACTGTTCTTCTGCGGTTTCTGTCTGATTCATCATGTCTTCTTTGAAGCCACCTCTTAGGAAGCCAACCAGTCTTCTTCGGTAATCCTTCACACTACCTTCGGTTTTTAACTTAAATTTCCTGAGTTCTTCTGTTAATTCTGCCTTGTTTAGTTTATAAACCCATCCAACACGTATGTCTGTACTTGTAGGGTCTTCCTCAGTTCCATCTTCATTTATAGACGGAGGTAGTCCTGACTCCACGTCGTCCAACTTTTTCGAACTAGCCATCCTGTAGAACTGTGTGGCCAGTCCTCACTCTCAATCTATGGGGGTTTTTTTTTTTCTTTTCTTGTTCCTTGTCTTCTGTTTTGTATACGGTTTTCCACTGATTTTCAAATAACTGTTCTCTGACAACAGTCCCAGTTCGGGCGCCAATTTCTACTGTAACGCAGTTCACCTGCTTACAGAGTCTAAGATGCTTTAAATCTCTTTAAGCGCACCTTCGACCCAGATACACTCTTTGGAGTGGGTTCTATTATATTAGAGCTGCAGTTTTTGGTTTAAATTTTCTTTATTTATTTAATTTAATATAAACATAAATCTTTGTATTGTTTTTTTTCTTCTATTTCGTCACTGAACACTTTTCGTTATAACACTTTCTTCTATTTCGTTCGCTGAACACTGTTACCGCTGAACCCGGAAACTGCTGACTGTCTGGCGATCTGCGCTGAACTTCTCGAGCGGAAGAGTAGCTCACACCACACGTCGTTGCTTAACTCTTGACCCTGAACTCGCATAGACCTGGTCGGCACAACTTGCTGTTCTTCGGAACCGGAAGTCGACGGCCTGATGTGTCGTTACGGCATAGAGATAGGAGAGTAACTGTATAGGTTATCGGTTCAACACGCCGGTATAACTCCAAGGAAGGAATGACTATCGACTCAGCACGCCGGTATAGTCCACGGATGTACGGTCGGCTCAACACGCCGGTACCGCACTAGGATGGGTCGGCAGGTGGGTAGAGTTCGGGTCGGAGGAGGCTATCGGCTCAGCACGCCGGTATAACCCCAAGGAAGGAATGACTATCGGCTCAACACGCCGGTATAGTCCACGGATGTGCAGTCGGCTCAACACGCCGGTACCGCACTAGGATGGGTCGGCAGGTGGGTAGAGTTCGGGTCGGAGGAGGCTATCGGCTCAGCACGCCGGTATAACCCCAAGGAAGGAATGACTATCGGCTCAACACGCCGGTATAGTCCACGGATGTGCAGTCGGCTCAACACGCCGGTACCGCACTAGGATAGGTCGGCAGGTGGGTAGAGTTCGGGTCGGAGGAGGCTATCGGCTCAGCACGCTGGTATAACCCCAAGGAAGGAATGACTATCGGCTCAACACGCCGGTATAGTCCACGGATGTGCAGTCGGCTCAACACGCCGGTACCGCACTAGGATAGGTCGGCAGGTGGGTAGAGTTCGGGTCGGAGGAGGCTATCGGCTCAGCACGCCGGTATAACCCCAAGGAAGGAATGACTATCGGCTCAACACGCCGGTATAGTCCACGGATGTGCAGTCGGCTCAACACGCCGGTACCGTACTAGGATAGGTCGGCAGGTGGGTAGAGTTCGGGTCGGAGGAGGCTATCGGCTCAGCACGCCGGTATAACCCCAAGGAAGGAATGACTATCGGCTCAGCACGCCGGTATAGTCCACGGATGTGCAGTCGGCTCAACACGCCGGTACCGCACTAGGATAGGTCGGCAGGTGGGTAGAGTTCGGGTCGGAGGAGGCTATCGGCTCAGCACGCCGGTATAACCCAACACGCCGAAGGAATGACTATCGGCTCAGCACGCCGGTATAACCCCAAGGAAGGAATGACCGGCTCACGGATGTCCACGCAGTCGGCTCAACACGCCGGTACCGCACTAGGATAGGTCGGCAGGTGGGTAGAGTTCGGGTCGGAGGAGGCTATCGGCTCAGCACGCCGGTATAACCCCAAGGAAGGAATGACTATCGGCTCAGCACGCCGGTATAGTCCACGGATGTGCAGTCGGCTCAACACGCCGGTACCGCACTAGGATAGGTCGGCAGGTGGGTAGAGTTCGGGTCGGAGGAGGCTATCGGCTCAGCACGCCGGTATAACCCCAAGGAAGGAATGACTATCGGCTCAGCACGCCGGTATAGTCCACGGATGTGCAGTCGGCTCAACACGCCGGTACCGCACTAGGATGGGTCGGCAGGTGGGTAGAGTTCGGGTCGGAGGAGGCTATCGGCTCAGCACGCCGGTATAACCCCAAGGAAGGAATGACTATCGGCTCAGCACGCCGGTATAGTCCACGGATGTGCAGTCGGCTCAACACGCCGGTACCGCACTAGGATAGGTCGGCAGGTGGGTAGAGTTCGGGTCGGAGGAGGCTATCGGCTCAGCACGCCGGTATAACCCCAAGGAAGGAATGACTATCGGCTCAGCACGCCGGTATAGTCCACGGATGTGCAGTCGGCTCAACACGCCGGTACCGCACTAGGATAGGTCGGCAGGTGGGTAGAGTTCGGGTCGGAGGAGGCTATAGGCTCAGCACGCCAGTATAACCCCAAGGAAGGAATGACTATCGGCTCAGCACGCCGGTATAGTCCACGGATGTGCAGTCGGCTCAACACGCCGGTACCGCACTAGGATAGGTCGGTAGGTGGGTAGAGTTCGGGTCGGAGGAGGCTATCGGCTCAGCACGCCGGTATAACCCCAAGGAAGGAATGACTATCGGCTCAGCACGCCGGTATAGTCCACGGATGTGCAGTCGGCTCAACACGCCGGTACCGCACTAGGATAGGTCGGCAGGTGGGTAGAGTTCGGGTCGGAGGAGGCTATCGGCTCAGCACGCCGGTATAACCCCAAGGAAGGAATGACTATCGGCTCAGCACGCCGGTATAGTCCACGGATGTGCAGTCGGCTCAACACGCCGGTACCGCACTAGGATGGGTCGGCAGGTGGGTAGAGTTCGGGTCGGAGGAGGCTATCGGCTCAGCACGCCGGTATAACCCCAAGGAAGGAATGACTATCGGCTCAGCACGCCGGTATAGTCCACGGATGTGCAGTCGGCTCAACACGCCGGTACCGCACTAGGATAGGTCGGCAAGTGGGTAGAGTTCGGGTCGGAGGAGGCTATCGGCTCAGCACGCCGGTATAACCCCAAGGAAGGAATGACTATCGGCTCAACACGCCGGTATAGTCCACGGATGTGCAGTCGGCTCAACACGCCGGTACCGCACTAGGATAGGTCGGTAGGTGGGTAGAGTTCGGGTCGGAGGAGGCTATCGGCTCAGCACGCCGGTATAACCCCAAGGAAGGAATGACTATCGGCTCAGCACGCCGGTATAGTCCACGGATGTGCAGTCGGCTCAACACGCCGGTACCGCACTAGGATGGGTAGGTAGGGAGGGTTTGGGCTGGAGGAGCCCAGCTGCCTTCTGGAGCGCTGTGCAGCTGCTTATATACCCTGGTTCTGTTGGTGGGGTATTGCGGCTGATAGTGGGGTAAGATGTTATCTTGTTTGTTTAGGACATATCTGTACATTAGAGATTATCAAGTTTGTTCACTTAGCTTATCTCAACTTAATTAAATTAGGATCTAAATCACTTCATTACAAGTTATAGTAGCAGATAACGGCGTGGAATTTAATAACAGGTTAGTAAAAGAAATGATGGATTTACACAAAATAAAAATTCATTTCATAAGCACACAACATCCACCATCGAATGGGATGGGAGAAAGATTACATTCTACACTAATAGAACATATAAGATTATTAAACAACCAATCTGAATTTAAAAATGAAACAATAAAAAATAAAGTAAAATATGCAATAATCGCCTACAACAACAGTATACATTCTGTAACGAAATTAACTCCGTTTGAAATTTTAAATGGACACATAAATTCCAATTCACTTTTAGATATTGACGTTGAGAGACAAGTTATGAATGATTACGTTGCCACCCACAAAGAAAGGACACAAAGATTGTATGAGATTATTAGAGAAACAAACCAAAATACAAAGGAAAATATTTTAACTAAAAGGAATGTCAATAGAGAATTAGTACCCGAAATTCCATCTGATGTTTATGTCAAAACTGTACAGAAACAAAATAAAACTAAAAACAAATATAATAAAGAAGAAGTTACTTCAGTAAACGCAGAATTAAAAACGGCAAAAATTAAAAGGAGACACCCTAACACCAAACAAAAAATCCATCTATCAAAAATTAAAAGACCAAGGAAAATCAGTAAAATTCCAAAATCTAATGATCCTTCTATAAATCCTGTTCCAGGTCCCTCCTCTTCCTCCAGGGAGTAATTAAAGATAAGTTAGAGATAATTTATGTAGAGAATAAAGTTACTATTAAGAAAACTAGGTATACGTCAAAGAAGTATAATTTCCACAAAATAATTGTTCAGTGAAATATAAAAAATTCATCAGTTCTATAATAATAAATTACCATTAGAGCCATAAATAGAAAATATGTGGGCATTTGAAAGTGTAATAGACGTAAGTTGTAAAATTAGAGCTAAAGAAATAGTATATTTGCTGAAATTGCTTATTGTAAATGAAATAGACTATAATATTTATAAGTTGTTATTTGTACCAACCAAATATGAATCAGGATATATAACTGTAATTCCTAGAGTAAAATATATGTTAATGTCTAAATCTAAGTTAGGTAAGGTTAAACTCTTAGGTTTAAACAGTAATTGTAAGAACAAAATTCATTCAAAATCTCTATGCTCATTGAAACAAATAACTAATCATAATCTTGATTGTGAAACATCTATAATACAATCCGGCAAGACGGACAGCTACAAATATTCTGCATTGGAGATTCCTGAAAATTTAATATGGATTCCTGAAATGAACCAATATTTGGCAATTTTACCTCAAAAGGAAACTACAGCAACTACACTTCGAGGGATCTACTTAATCAGTCCCAACAATGATTCAATTCTTTATCAAGATAAACAATTGTATCATTTAATTTAGACGCTATATCAAAAATTCATCAATATTCAGTTACTACAACAAAAATCAGCATTTGGACCATCATCATATTCGGAAGTCTTCTCCTGGTGATTATTTATATTGTGTTTAAAAGATTTTCGGGAAAAGACCAACGTCAACCCAGCACTCAACCACCCCCGGAAGTTTTGTTTAGGGATGGAGGAGTTGTATAGACAATTATTGTAAACTTTGCTAGATTTAGTGTTAGACTTAGCTATATTTAATGCTGACAGTTTAGCTTTTAACACAGTAAGTATTTTCATGTACCTAGAGAAGAAAGAGCAGAAGCTCAGTGTGAATCGAGGTCTCACTCAGTTCGCATCTCAATGCATATGAGACGAACTTGAATAATTATTATAAGTTTTAAGTGGATATTAAAGTCTTATTTTAATTATTAAAAAAGTTGTTTTTTTTAAAAGCGACGTCCCCGAAATCATACCATAACTTATATATATATATATATATATATATATATATATATATATAATTCTGTAAACATTGTTGATTTTATATTATATTTATAAGTTTTACACCCAATATTTTAAAAATATTTGAAATATTTTTTCTACATTTTTTTCCTTAACATTGTCCTGTCAACATAAATAATAAATAAATTTTGCATGTACAGGTTATCTGAAATATCCCAATTTTTAACACACACACACACACACACACACACACACACATATATATATATATATATATATATATATATATATATATATATATACACACACACACACACATATGGTATGGTATGGTTTCGAGGATGTCGCTTTTTAAAAAAACAACTTTTTATTAATTACAATAAAATTTTAATATGCACTTAAAACTTATTATAATTGCTTAAGTTCGTCTCATATACATTGAGATGCGAACTGAGTGAAACCTCGATTAACACTGAGCTTCTGCTCTTTCTTGTCTAGGTACATGAAAATGCTTACTGTGCTAAAAGCTAAACTGTCAGCATTAAATATAGCTAAGTCTAACACTAAATCTAGCAAAGTTTACAATAATTGTCTATATAACTCCTCCATCCCTAAACAAAACTTCCTGGGGTGGTTGAATAGCAACTTCCCTCGAAGTTCTTCCAATTAGCTTCTTAGACGCCAAGTATAGTAGTCCTCCAATAAGGCGATGGTCCAAACACTGATGTTCTGTGTGATGGGTGAATTCCGATCAATTCTGGAGACAGTATCTAGGTTGATCCTGTCGTGTTCTAGCTTCTTTATTATTGTAAAGAACAGTATTATTGTTGAGCTTTATTACCCCTTAAGGATTGATAACTCAAAGTCAAATTGTAAATGCGATATTACAGAATGAGCAAAAGTATTTGGAATTAACTCTATTGTTACAATTGATACTTAACTGTTACTTAATTGTTACTCTACTGTTACAATGGTTACTTAATCCAAAGACTACAGAACTAAATACTAACAAGTATTTTACATTTGGTGTAATTGTTACAAATTCTGATCATACTTAGTTGGTAATGAATATATTTTCGCTTAATTTGTTCATAAGTCTCTTGTATATCACGTTGATTAATTTTGCTTACGTGATAATTTTCTATTATTTCCTGAATTTCATCTTCTCTAGTCACATCTAACAACTTAGTGTTACATTTAACTAACTAAAGTTTGGATTTTTTGAAATTTTTTGTTATACAAGTCACAAATTTTTCATAAAAGTCGTTTTCAAAATAAATATTATATTTAACATTGGGTACCAAATATTCCTTCACAAACTTAACAATGTCATTATTTAAGTTATTTTCGGATATTTCAACTATTAATCTTATTTTACTGGTTCCAAATAGCTTTAGTATTTTTACGTCCTTAGGTTGATATTTCACAAGACTTAGCAAAATTTGGTTTTTTCCAAAATTTACCGGCTCGTCTGAGATGGGTATTTCTATTTGCGTGTTCCCTTCATAATTAGAATGGATGGTCTGGTCGCTTTCTGCGTTCATTTCCTCTTGATCTGCGGCGTGTCTCTTCTTCCGCGTCAAAATTTGCAATTATTGATTCATTACCGTCCAATTCAGGAAAGTACAAACTAGTCGACTCGGCTATTGTTTTGTGTAGTTCTTCATCCGTAGCACGCTGATTGTTTGTTTTACAGATTTTGAAATCACTTAATGGTTCAACTTTTAAAGGTTCAACTATTAAACGTCTATCGTCTGTTGTGATATTTATAATAGGACAAAGTGCTTCCCCTTCTACAACTTTCACTAAACATTGTGGTATTTCCAATCCATCACTTTCTTTGTACGATAGTATCCCCTCTCCATTATTTAAATTACCAATTTTAATTTTTATTACTTGTTTAGATCTAGCTTTAATGAGATGGCATTTGATATTTTTTGGAGGTGTATCTTTGTTATTATTATTATTATTATTTTTTTTTTTTTTTATTGTTTTCCTTTTCCGTATTGAAATAATGTATAGGAATCTTTTCTCCGCAAAATATTAGCTGATTATGTACAAAGTCTAAATTAATTTTTGTTCTTTCATATTGTCAAGTCTTAGTAGTAGATCGAAATTTTTATGAAAATTAAATAGATAGAACTTTGTTATTTTCTTCCCCAATAAAGGCAATTTACAACTAAATTTTTCTTTTGAAACACCATGTGCTGTAGAAACTTCAAACGGCTCCTGTTTTAGTGTATTTTTGAACAAGCGAAACGCTATTGGTTTGTTATTGAATGACCTGGTGCTTCCTGTGTCTATCAAAATTTTTAGGTTGGTTTTTGGGTCATAGAAATAGGGTAATTCATTTGTGTCGATGTTCATTATGGAAAATCGCTCTTCATTACAGTAAGTCCTAAAAAAATGATTCTGTTCTAAACTGCATGCGTTGTGAACTTCGTTTGTTTCCTCGGTATAAAAATTACTATTATTTTGGTAATTTTCGTCATCGAATTGGGCTTCTTCAAAGTCTGTCACATCCTGGTCTGATAAGGAAATATTAGGTATTTGCCTCGTCAGTTCGTACATCGCGTGGTCATCGTTTTCTTGGTCAACCTGCTTGCCGGTCATCTGGTATAATTTATTTTGTCTGATCGCGGTTCCCGTTTGTCTAGTCGAAATGCTCATTGGCGTGGGTGATAACTTTGATCTGTTTTTGAGTATTATTAGTTACGAAATGTTTTTGTGGCTGACTGTAAGGTTGTCTGTGTCCATTGTTAAAGTTGGGTTGTGCTGGTTGATGCAATTGTTTGTAAGAGTTTTGTTGAAACTGATGATTAGGTATTGGTTTACGGATTGGCATGTATTGTTTTTTGGTGGAATGTTGGAACGGTTTGTTTGGAATAATTTGTTGTTTTTAAACTGGAAATCGTTTGTAAGCATACTGAGTGCTTCTTCAAGTGAGGTGGGGTTTTTGGTTCTCATGAGGGACCCTAGCGGTTCCTGAAGTCCCCTTAACAGAACACGTAATGCTAATTTTTGTGCATACTTGCATAGAACATCCCTAGCGGATGGTTCTCTGTTTACAAAAAAATGCTATCTGTAACTTTAATAGCTTATGAATCTTTTCATAAAATTTGAAAGGTGATTCCCCGTTTTCTTGCTTTAATTCTGCCATTTCAAGATTCAAAGTAAAACAATCCTTCTTATCAAAATAACTAGTCAGCAAAATTATTTTTACATCTGCCCAAGCATAAGTATTAGAATTAACTACCATTTCAAGAGCTTGCCCCTTTAATTTTGATAATATGGACGATAACAAATATTAATTTTGGAAATCTTCTAAGTTATCAGCTACAAAGAATTTATTGACCATTTTATCACATATTGTGATGAATCTATTAAGCATGGTTGGTTCTCCGCTAAACTCTGGAATCATGTCCAGGTATTCTTTCTTCAGTGTTGGGATAGACATTGTAATATTTAGTTATTACTACACACAAAAATAAATCAAAATTAAAATTAAAAATCAAATTATAAAATATAATACTTATAAAATAATGCTACAAATTATTTATGATAACCTATGTTTGGTTTATCTTTAAAAATATTCAATTGATTCAATTAACAAATTGATCTTTGTTATTTAATTATTTTGTTTGTTAATTATTTAATAAAATTGATGTAACATACATTCGTAGGTATATAGTATACAAAACTATTTTGTGGGATCTACTTACAATAAGATCCAAAATACTTTGCTCATTTTACGCGCACTTGCCACGAAAAATTCGCACAAACACTTCACTTCACTTCGGATGTAGATGTTCACTCTACGGTTGCAAATATTCACTTTGCCGGTTGGTTGTGTTCAATTTAATAATATACACTTATTAAATTGAACGGTTGGTCTTTTGTTCGACACTTCGGTTAACAGTTGAAACTGAAGAAAAATTATATGCACTAATTTTCCCGAAGTGTCCTACCGACTGCGCCAGTTATGGTATGGTTTCGAGGATGTCGCTTTTTAAAAAAACAACTTTTTTAATAATTAAAATAAGACTTTAATATTCACTTAAAACTTATTATAATTATTTAAGTTCGTCTCATATGCATTGAGATGCGAACTGAGTGAAACCTCGACTAACACTGAGCTCCTGCTCTTTCTTCTCTAGCTATATTTAATGCTGACAGTTTAGCTTTTAACACAGTCAGCATTTTCAAGTACCTAGAGAAGAAAGAGCAGGAGCTCAGTGTTAGTCGAGGTTTCACTCAGTTCGCATCTCAATGCATATGAGACGAACTTAAATAATTATAATAAGTTTTAAGTGAATATTAAAGTCTTATTTTAATTATTAAAAAAGTTGTTTTTTTAAAAAGCGACATCCTCGAAACCATACCATAACTTATATATATATATATATATATATATATATATATATATATATATGTGTGTGTGTGTGTGTGTGTGTGTGTGTGTGTGTGTGTGTGTGTGTGTGTGTGTGTGTGTGTGTGTGTGTGTGTGTGTGTGTGTGTGTGTGTGTGTGTGTGTGTGTGTGTGTGTGTGTGTGTGTGTGTGTGTGTGTGTGTGTGTGTGTGTGTGTGTGTGTGTATACAGCACTTATATACGACATACTAAATACTTTCTTTACACTTCATATAGTGAAAAACTACAATGCATTCCAATTATAAATAGTTAGAATTTGTGCTAATACCCAGAAAAAAATTCAAAAGACCGATTGAAAAATTAATATGACTTGGCTGCGGCAATAGGCTATGCTTACGGACCTTCCGAATGCGGTTTTAGCACATTTTCCTTCACGTCGGGCTGCAAATTACGCGTATTTCGATACTGTAAGCTTTATTCATTCATTCATTCATTTAATTTGAACCCCAACAGTAGGCAAACACTTAACATAAGTATAATTATGAATAGGCCAGCACGGTTCAACTGCAAAAGAATGATAAGGCGGGTTCACAAGTCACGGCACGGCACGCTCGCGAGTTAGTCGCTTCCTTACTGTGACACCGTCAAGTTGTGCCGAGTGTGAAGTTTTACTTCTTCTTATTTTACGGTAAGAAAAGTGAAGACTGAGCAAATAGTGTTAGAAAATATATTCGGCAATTGAGTAAGCTTTATTGTGTAAGAATACAAAACCTTTTAAAAATATGAAAAATATTTTTTTTTAAATTGTCATACTATATATAACCTAAACGCGATATGCAGTTGTCTTTTTGAAGCGGTGGATACGAGTTTACAAAAGGAAATTTTTTATCTTACAAATGCGATTTTGAAATTCTGATTGTATCATCATAATTAGCATTAGAATCTGCATACATCGATACATCTGCCATGCATCTGCATACATACAGTCACTTTTAAATTACATTGAATAAGCAAAAATTTACCATAACCTCCGTCAGATTGAATTTCGAATTTTTAAATATGTAAAAAATTTTAATTAAAAAACTCTGGATAAACAGTTTTTCAACGCTGATTAAGAGGGTTAACATTGATACGTCTTCAAAAACATTGGAGACAAAAAAATATGGATTTTAAACAAATTGAAACAATGTCATTTTGAAACTGTTGAATGTGTTTTACTGCGTTATCAAACTTGCCTAAGATATTACCAAAATCGATTTTTGTACCAATTTTAAATCAAATCGAACCGAAATTGCAAACAAGGCACACGCATATTATTATTTATTGACATTAAACCTATGTTTCTGCGCCGTTGTGTATGTGTATTTTCCTATTTATCAGCGCTACACTATTACAGCTGCTTTAGGCCTTCGTACAATCGTGGGTGATGGCGAATTACGCAACAATGAAACCGATTGAAATTTCAATTTCGTTTATATTCCAACCTATTGTTATTTGGGTTGGTGCTGAATGTTACTTGAATACCGATGAACTAATCGCTGCACGCAGCTGTCTCGCTGACGTGATGGAAACGAATATCCGGAAAGTAATAATTTTCACAATAATTTTTTACCTTACATTTTTTGGAAATATAGTTTCACCGTCATAATTAGTGTTGACAGCTGCATAAATTAGCATTTTAAGTTACATTGAAAATAAAAAAAATGAACTAAGACAACCGTTAATTTTCGTATTTTCAATGGATTTGCAAATTCTAATTTATGCACACACACACACACACACACACACACACACACACACACACACACACACACACACACACACACATACACATTTTTTCTAACGTTACCCTCAAAGTAATCTAGAGGTCAGAATAGGCGCTCGTTTGAAAACTCCTTGTTTGCTTTTGGTTCTTATCCATGATAACTGCTGAAAGAGTTTTTTTATGGAAATGCTTCAATAAATTTGTCGGTAGTATCAAAGAAAATAGAAGAAAATTAAAAAATAATAACAAGGAAGTGGTACAAAAACATTCATTTTATCAAGGAATATCATATTCTGTTCTTTTTTGATTCAGTCGCTAAATTAATTTGTCACGTGACAAACATGTTTTTCTCCCCGCCATATTTTATGCCAGTTAAGGGATCGGCGTAACGTAAAGGGTAAAGCTTACGGCAGCAACTGCTCTTGAAACTACGTTGCGAAACAAAATTGTTAGATTTAATTCATAATTACGGGTAAACCAATTATCACCGTATCCATAAGTAATTTGGTTCTCGTGACCTCCGTGCTTGATGATTAGAAGAGAGGGGTGCTGCCTTTTACATCTTACCCGATTTATTTTATTTCAAATCCCCCCCCAAACAACCACCCTCAGGAGCCTTAAAATTAATGATATTTAGCAAAGTTAGACAATAATAAATGAATAGTTAGTGGATCAGTAAGTTAATATATCTTAGTACAGGCCTACAATTAATTGTACACATCATTAAGTTAATATATAATAATTATGGGAACTTAAAAAAAAACTTAAGCCTATGAATTAAATTTATTTTGTATGCGTAATTAAATCTTTCATAATATCCGTCGCATTAGGTTATCCTTGATTACTAAAACAAAATAACATTTTCTTTATACTTTGTACTGGTATTCTGTATTAATGAACATATTTATATACAATAATTAAATAACAATATTACAGAAATAATCCCAGCAAGTAGCTATCTCGCTGACGTGATAGAAGCGAATTTCCAAAAGTATTTTTCTTTACCTATACATTTACTGAAGCAGTTAAATTTTTCACTAAACGTAATTGTCCAAGCTAGTTACCGAAATCGGTTTCTCTGCTAAGTTTGAATCAAATCAAACCGAAATTGCTAACTTGAGCGTTCTTACACACACACACACACACACACACACACACACACACACACACACACACACACACACACACACACACACACACACACACACACACACACACACACACACACACACCAGTATAAATATATTATTTAATTGTGAGTTGAACACAAAATCCAAAACTGAAAGTAAAGATGCATCAGCCATCAGCTCCATTGGTGGTTCGCCCGCCACTACGCACAGCGTCGTAGGAAACTGTTCGGTAACCACTCACGACACGACACGTGTGTGTGTGTGTGTGTGTGTGTGTGTGTGTGTGTGTGTGTGTGTGTGTGTGTGTGTGTGTGTGTGTGTGTGTGTACCTGATGTCGGTCAAGAGGACTTTTTGTAATTTAAAATGTAATAATGTGGGAGAAAATCACGTCAGTGAAACAGCTACCTCTACTGTGCCTGGGATTTTGTTACTTAAAGAAAACGATCGCCATATCGCTGACCTTCAGCAGAACCTGCGAATCTTTTACTGTCACCACCAAGGCAGGTTCAAGACATTGACGCAAAATATTCGGCAGGCACAATGTCAACTTGTGCCAACCCAAAATGCTAACACGCCTTCCTCTGAATAAACTGCGAATGTCATTTTGCTAAACCCTCATTTCTCGGTAATATTTTAGCAATAACAGGTTCCAGTATAGATAACTTGAGTAAAAGATGATTGATTTATTGCCAAGCCTGAGCCAGGTTAGTTAATATGTTTATTAGTTTATTCAAAGAAATGCATTTTATATAAAATGTCAACACAAATTAGTAATAATAAATAAATAATTATAATTATAGTAAATAAATTTTCCTTTTATACAACATCTGTCTTAAATAATCTCATTT
>JAJIZJ010000207.1:0-35903 GCA_022606455.1 Callitettix versicolor | reverse complement strand
TTACAAAGCAATGTTACTAAGTTTAAGAATATTTTTTCTGATAATATGTGTTGAAACATAAGTTCTAAGAAATACGTATGTTTTATTTTACTGTTTGCATAATAGGCATACGCCTATTTGCTATTTAATTTGTTGTTAATTTTTATTTGAGATGTGCTTTTCACAGTCAACCACATAATTATCACGGAAAATCCGCATTATAACGTAATTCATAGTGTGATGTGCTTTTAACTTTCAAACAAAAATAACCTGGAATTTTTCAAGCTATTATTAATATTATATTATATTTCTAATATAATATTTCTATAATATTATATATATTATATATTATATATATTATATTATAATATATAATATTTCTAATATATTAATTAATATTAATATTATATTATATAATATATATTATATTAATATTATATTATATTTAATATATTATATTAATATTATATTATATTAATATAATATTATATTATTATAATATAATATTATATTATATTATAATATTATATTATATTATTAATATATTATATTTCAAACTTTAATATTATGTAATATTGTATAAAATAAAAAGTTTCCGTTTTGACAATGAGCGAATTCAGTAAGTAAAGTAATTAACAGCGTTATTAATGTTAGATATAAGGAATTATTATTGTAATTACTATAATACAGTTACTAACACTAACATTACAAACTGTTTTCTACTGAACACTACGTCTGAGCAAGATTCGATGACGTACTTCAGCCGGCAAGTGGTGGGGGGGACATGCGCGTGGCCCCTACCGTGTATCTATATACCGTGATGGGCCCTGCCTGGCACCGTAACTTTTAACAAATCGGCAAAAGATTGCCGGAGTTTGCTGGTCAAATTTGGGTACTGGAACCACTGTTGAAGCCATGGCTCAATAAGATTGTGGTGCATAGCAAATTTGATCATATACCACATGATCTACTTCATCGTCCGATCCGGAATCATAAGATTTACAATCACTTTCACTCTGTTGCAGGTATTCTAAAATCTCAATGTCAGTACACTTCCGACTCATTTTTACTATTTATTATTTATTACTAAAACTTAATTATTATTATTATTTATTACTAAAACTACTTATTTATTACTAAAATTACTCGTAAGAACAAAATATTATCACTTTTCATTCAATAATAAACTAATATAAAAGAAATGAATATGTAAGAAGTCCAAACGCAAACGCTAAACTATCGTAAAATTTAAGATCAATTGACAGCAGAGCTAAATTGACAACTTGCACAGGAGCACGACAAACACTAAATGATAAGGCGACCCAAGTAAAACACGGAACTGGTTGGGCTAGTCCATTGTCTTAGGTAAAGTGGGGTAAATTAAACAAAAACAAAACGCCCTCATAATTTTTACGATAGTTTAGCTTTCTAGGGTTAAACAATATCACCTTTTTCTCACATTTACTGTTTTATTCATTAAGTATTATTTAATAAATATTGTTTTTTAAAGACTGTACGTCATATAGTTTTATTTCAATAACTTTTGCACACTTATTGTAAATTCAATAAGCGCTATTCAAATTAAATTCAATTGGATATGCTATTCAAATTAAAAATAGTATAACACATTTTACAAACAAGAACACATTTTATACACATTTTGGTTGAGCTATAGCAGATATCTCTTTATAGCAGTGAAAACTAACATTCCCTTCAATGCTGCTGTAACAAGATTTTACTGTATATAAAATGATGCTGTGTTACTAAAAGCAATTTTATCAAATATAAGTTTACTATTATCCTCTTGCTTTTCATGGAATTCCACAGAGTACTGATACTATAGATTTTAATCTTAATGACCAAACAGCTGTTTTATGTGCACAAAGTATGATTTGTAGTTTTTACAGTCAAAACACAAGAAAACCTTACAAGAAAAACTTTTACAAGTTTTTGTCATGATATGTAAATATAGTATAGTCTCACTAATCCAACCCAAAACTGGGTGCGGCCAGTCGAATTAGCAGGAAAGTCAGAGTATACGGAAAATCATTAAAAAAACTTTTAAAAGTATTGAACTGAATTTATTATATTAAAAACTTTGAATTACCTACATATTATTTATAAATGTATTGTACTAACAGATAAAATAGCACACAGAATCTCACTACAGTAATAAAGAGCATTATGTCAAATAATCAAACTTGACGGAAAACGTTTGTAATTGTTTTTTGTTTACCAGCTGTTTGTAATTTTCTAGCTGCTACATCTCAGATCTCATGAGAAGTAAAATATCTTTTATCTTTTAGAAAACAGCGAATAAAAAAAAGAATATTTGAAACGTTACAAAACACAAACAAGCAGAAGTTCTAAAGATTAACTCTTCCACAAATCTGAATTGATACTAAAAGACGAAAATAAACGAACAGAGCAGGTATAAGAATGGTTGATCTCCCTCTTTTTTTTAAGAAAATGTAGGTCATCGGCTGGACGAGTAAGTGATACATAGGCATAAAGGCCTGAAACGAAAGTGGCTCGCGGGTATTGTACATTCGATCTCGCTTGAAATATATTTTATTGTTCTTTGAGGCTAGGTCAGATAAACAGGACTCTACTGTATAAGCTAAATAACTGATTGAGGCATTGCATTTCTTGACTTGTTTTGTTCTTATACACTGTCATGGTTTTGTCTTTTGGTGGATCTGTGTGGTACTTGTTATGAAACACATTGTGAACCATTATAACTGACTTAGTTCTAGCAAGCTGTAAATGTTTTTGCTTTTATTCTGTCTTCAATCTCACTACTTCATATCTAACGTTCGCTCACTGATACTGGCTTTACGTAATGTTTAAAATCAAATTTACTGACATCAACTTTTGGTTAACTTTTTATTGATGATCAAATTTCTGTTTTCTTATTTTTATCACTATTTTTTTTCTTATGAAACTATTAGACTTTTAGTGATTGGATCATTTTACTAAAGTGTATTTTTCTTACAGCATCTACAAATGCAGAAAGTAAAGAAGACAAAGATTTAAATGACAGCGATTCAAGTCATGACAGCAGTGAATCAGAATCAGATGAACACAATGAGGATGAAGAGGAAGATGAGGATAAAGAAGAAGGACAGAAACCGACTGATTCTGATGCTACCACAGCAAGTTACTCTAGTCTAGAAGACGAAGAAGCGGACAACACACATACTGAAACGAAATTTTACTGCTTAACCATAGGAAATAATGTTAGGCAGAAAAATTTGTTTCATTGCGACAAATTTAAAATAGTTAAATTCATTCAGAGTAAGCCAGCCGGTCAAGAATGCGCTGTATAAATAAAAGAGGCTTGCTTATAGATGTATGCAAAAATGATGGAATTAACCTGCAGGGCTTTGCCAAGGCTATAAAGTAATACATTTGCTGGACTTATAAAAATTTCAAATAAAATCCAGAAAAAGGAAAAAAAAATTTTTAAATTGTTGAAATGAAATAATATTCTGTTTTAATAAAACCATGTCAATATAATATTAAGAATAAAAAATTTTGAAAAAACTGATAGTTTTATACATATTAACAAATAATGAATTTAACTAATAAGCATAAAAAATACAGTTGTAACCATAGCAAGTAAAATAGAAATAAGAGCATTTATAATAGTGATTAAATTAGAACCAATTATAATTTCTAATAAATAATTATATGTAAGTAAAGATTGAAAATTAGCAAGAAATCGTTGTCGATGTTTGAGAAAAAATAATACAGGGTGTAAAATTCTAATTAGGACAATGTTTCAAAATAGTTTCATACAAAATATAAATAAATAAATATATAAAAATAAAATAAAATAATTACAAGTCAGCGCACATGATAACCGGGACATCGAGGACTACACCTACACTCTTTCACCATCAGTCAAACAGGACCTCCGCCATTGGTGAGAACCAGAAGGACTTCAGAAATGGCCAGAAAACCCGTTCACTCAAACCAAAATCGTCCAGGAACATCTCGGGACAGCTGGATGAAGCAGGGTACTGTTAACAAATCCAGTAACCAATTCTACCTCAATCAGTATTTGCTAATTCAGGATATGAGTGAAAAATATCCTGTCAAAAAATTGTCACAATTAATGATTTATATAAAAGTTAAAGTTGAGTGAGAGTTATCTATAATTTGAAATGAATTATAAAGTTCCCATAACAAGAATTAAATATTGAATGTTATTAAATTTAACTAAATAAATCATAAAGGAACTATTAAAAATAATAAGCAAATTAAATCCCAAGGCCTAAATTAAGTGATAGGGGGATAAAAAAATTAAAGTATAACCAGAAAAGTGTAAAATCAGGGGAAGAAAATATAAGAATCAATAATTTAATCCTAAATCAAATGGAAACTAAGATATAAGCAGTAGAAACATTTTTCTGTTTCTAATGTTTAATGTTTTCTGTTTTATTGTAAACTACAGTAAGTTTGTATGTTTTAGCAAGAAGCTTATGTTATTGAAAAGCAAGTTAATGTAGTTGATAGAATGTAGTCATTTTTCTGGTAACAGTCTAATTGTTGGGGTAAAGTCAATAATACTCACCAAAACTCGTTGCATTAATATATTGTAACCTCACATCTGGAATTTTACATTAAGGGACCATATAATTGTTGGTTGGTCAGCATGCTTTGCTGCTAGAGCTCGTGGAAATATCCTGTTTTAAAATAAATCAGGTAATTTGAGTACTCGCTGTATTGTTTCAAAAAGGCAAACGTAACTTTGAATTACAATAATTTCGTACTTATAGCTCAACATTCTTTTATATAAATATAGTTAGGTTGCCTTTAGGGGTTGAATTTTATAAAATGCTGAAATACATGTTTCATTGTTTTTTAGAGTATTTATGTTAAGTTGCAAGAAATACAAGCAAAGAAATATTTTTACTGTACAAACTTCTATACACCATAGAAAATATTTTCATAGAGGACGCTAATATAATAATATGGCGATCCCTAGGAAGAGCAAACCCATTCTTGTAGGTCATTTATAGTTATTTGCCTCAGTGTTAATTTCCATAGCTGCATCATTGGAACTCAATATGCTTCTTGAAATCTGGAATGACCAGAAATTTGTAGCCCTCTCAAAACCTTTTCTGTCTTTTAACCTCTTTTAATTTTGTTCGCTCATCACCCTAACTTTCTGTTATACTTTTTATCCATATAGATTCAGATTTGCTTTTTTAAATGCACTAAACAAAATCCTGGTACACTGTTTTCATAATCCAGTTTTATTGGTGGCAGCATTTTCCCAATTTTACTGTAGTTGTTACTCTCGCTCCCTGACCTCTTGGCATCACAAGCGTTTCATTAAAGCTGATGCATTTATCAAGTCAGGCCGGTCGCTCGGAAAAGTATTCTGTAGACTAAAATTATTGCTCATTATTAGCAAACATTAAATAAGCGTAAATCAATGGATTAATGTGGTTCTGTTTGGCACACTATGGTTTATACAAAAAACAGGATGTGTGACACATATTCCGGCTCTAACCCCTCCCACCTCTCCTCCCTTATATAATCTTATACAAAATAAAATAATTGGTGCACAGCCCCATAAGGGAAAATTCCGTGTAGATTGGAATTTTTTAAAAAATCATGTGGCTGTTAGTATTTTGTTCAAGGCATTAACAGACTTGTAAAACTTTAACAGTGGAATGTTTGTCTTAGATATGTTTAAAATTTTAATAGCTAACAAATTGTAAAAATGTGTATTAGCATGACTAAAAACTTTTGTGTGCTTGAACAGATCATTGAAGGAAGCTAATGTTTGTAAGCCAGACATTATAACTAAGATATTCCTTCTCACCCATCTGCATGTACTTAGTTAAAATAATTGTTACTGATAAAGTGTTGTAAAAACATAGATTTCTCATATGATATTTAGTGTAAATGTATTTCTGTAATGGTGATAATAGTTATTAACTGTTACCTAGTATTTGTGGGTCCAATAATAGGACTGAGTTATTTAGTAACCGGACTGTTAATCCTTGAATAGAAATGGGACAGCGATAGAATGTTAATGCTGCAATTTAATGAAGGTTTTTGTCGTTAATTTATTTTAGGGATTTTAATTTTTACTGTACGTCTACGATTTTTGTTTTGTAAAAGTATATTTTGTATGAAGGATTTTTCATTTTACCAGAAAGTAAGTTCCATTTGGTAATAAAAACAAAATTAGTACAGATATAGGAAAAAACTATTGCAAAAAAATCTGCAAACCTCAGACTATTTTTGTACATAGCAACCACCATTTTGTAGGCATATGTCATAGTGCAGCCAAAGTTTCTGTATTCCTTCTTCATAAAATGTCATCTAACATGTTATTGGAACTCATCATCATTGTTCAAGTTTTCATCTCCAAAGAACGATACTAGGTGGAAAGAAATGGAAGTCAGTCAGGGCTGTAAGGAGTGTGGTCAGACATCCCAGCCAGTGTCCTGTGAGAGTTCTAATGTGTAAGCTCAGGCATTGTCTTCAATCATAACAATACTGTTTGTAAACATTCCTCTGTGTTTGTTCTGTATTTAACGACACAGTTTCCCGAGCATCTTATAGAAAAACATTAGCATTGTTTCACATTGCAGTAAAAACAATCACCAGTAAAATAATATGTTTGTGCCAAAACACTGTGCACATGACCTTTTGAGATGTTTTTGTTGGTGATAAAATGCGCCTCTATTTCATCGATTGTCATTTTGGTTCAGGTGTTTCATAAGCAACCCTAGTTTTAACTCTGATCACAACCTGGCTTAGAAAGTCATCACTGTTATTGGCACGATGTCTCAAAAAGTAAAGTGCACTACCCTGAAACTGTTTTTTGCATTGCTCATTAAGGGGTTTTTGGCACTCTCAGCAATCACAAAGTTTTTGAAAAGTTACTTTTACAGATACAGTTTTAGGAAGTAATCAGAAATTTTTGAAAGTTCTATAGTAAGACCTGAAATTGTAAACTTTAGGTTTTCTTGATATTTTCTTCTACAGAACGAAACAATTCATTACTAATCAAAGATGGACACATATTTTGTTCGTCACTGTCACTTGATCACGTATTTTATTTAACTGATGGACCTACTTTGCCATTCAATTACTTATTGGTTTTTTGTCATATAGGGTAGGGTGTTGTACCTTGGAACACTAGCTCGATCTGCAAGGTAATGCGACCTAGCAGGCCAAAAATGAACTACATAGTAGATAGTGACGCTAAGAAGCGCTAGCAAAAATCCCGTTCATTTCAGTAGTAATTATCGTGAGTTATGCACTAAACTGTTTTTTGCTCGTGAAAAGTAAATATTCAGCTGTATATTTTTTAGCTTTTTACGCCCTCTGAGATTGCTATAGAACGTTGTATATTCGTTAAGCAGATTCGTCACATTCTGCTGAGTAAATCCATATAACTTACTTTAACTGTTAGATTGTTTTTCTATGTTAGGCGGTAGTTTGTGTTCAAAATGGCTACCTGTTGTACCACGAAACGCAAAACTTGTTGTACCTTGGAACATGTTCCAAAGTACAACAGGTTATTAGTTTTTGAGTTTTTGTTCCTGGTAACGATGCCACGTAGTAAAACGGGCAACAAGAGGCCTCCTATCGACTTAAATGCTATGAAAAGAGCTGTAGAAGCGGTCACAGCCCACCCAGACTGCAGAATTTCTATTAGGGAAGCGTGTAGTGTATATGGGGTAAAATTAGCTACACTATCCAGACATGTTACAGCGTTTCGTCAATCTGAAAAGCAAGAATATCAATATGTCGCTAAATTTAATACTAAACAAATATTCAGTTCTAATGGAGAAAAGTGTTTGATAGACTACATAAATAAAGTTGCGAAGATGAATTACAGATTAAGTAAAAAAGGGGTCCGTGACCTTGCATACAAGTTTGCTCAGGCCAATGGAAAAAATACTCAGAACATTGGGTTAACGAACAAACGGTAGGAATAGAATGGATGAGGTGTTTTATGAAAAGGCATCCTGATCTATCTATTTGGAAACTGCAAGCTACAAGTTTGAGTAGAGCAACCAGTTTCAGTAAAACAAACGTTGGGGTTTTTTTGACAACATTGAAAGAGTTCATTAACGTTTTCAAGCCAATAACTCCAGATCGTATTTGGAATCTAGACGAGATCGGTCTGTCTACAGTCCAAGTTCCAGGAAAAATTGTAGCACCCAAAGGAATGAGACAAGGGGTTTAGTGTCCCAGGAATATTCCTACTGGATCGATATATATTTTCTAATGACGACTACCTGCCATCCTACGTGACGGATAGACCTAATCCGAATGTTGAACCATCTGCACCTGAAGTCACCTACCGTCAGGGTGAGTTATTGTTAGCTGAATCATCTTTGAATTCTGAAACGTTTGGCAGTGATGTGCCTGGTCCGAGTTCTATGCCGTCTACGTCTACAGTTGTGTCTCCAGAGGAGGTGCAACCTTTCCCCAAGGCTAAGCCAAGGGTAAATAATGCCGAAAAAACAGGCAGCCTGGGAAAACAAGAATAATTACAGACATCTCTGAAAGGAGAAGTTGAAACTAACAAAAATAAAAAAAGAGACGACGAAGCGAAAGCTAAATTTTAAAGCAAAAAAAGACGTTCTTGAAGAAAATAACCAAAAGAATAAACCTACGAAAATGGGTAAGAAAATAACAAAACCTAAACCGAAGAGCCCAGCAACATCCTCTGATGAAGAGGATAATGTTGTCCCCCTAATCGACACTGATGATGACGACAGCAATGATGAAGAGTGTCTTTTATGCCATGAACAATATAAAAATGATGTGGGTGGAGAAGAATGGATTCGCTGTAATACAGTGTCAGAGATGGGCACACGAGATATGTGCAGACGCTGAATAAGGGTGGAAGAATTACGTTTGTGATTTTTTTAAAAGAAGAAATAATAACAATTGAACATGAGCCACAGTATTTTTGAATGTAGATTTTCAGCTTAAATGTTACTTGTTTGTATTTCAACACGTTCTGATTTTTAATACAACTTCTGATATATTAATTGCGTGATGTAACTGCATTATTCCTAAATATTAAATTGCGTTTCAAGGTACAACAAGGCCCGTTCCAAGGTACATGCCTATGTTGTACCTTGGATCATTAAACATGTACAGAGAAATTATTTTTTTTGAAAACGAAAAAGAATGCTTATAAGAATTATGAATTCATAGGATACATTAAAAGGGTTAAAACAATATTTATAGAATTTATTTACAAGAAAATCGAACTCTTTAAAGGCCACAAAAAAATTAGAGTGAAAAGTGATTCAAGGTACAACACTCTACCCTACCTGACAGATCTGTCGATTAATATAAACTGGTTTAATGTTCTTTGCATTTAGAAGACGAATAACAGATATAATCTCGCAAGGGGTGGAATTTTCAATCAACATTGTCATTTTAAATGAGCACCAAAAAGTGTTGAAACAGTGATTTAAAATGGCATAAACTTTTTCTCCTTGTCCGAGAGCAACTGTACTGCGCATGATCGCAAACTGTGATCACATTTGTGGAAAACAATACAAATGGAATTTAATGGACACACATTGCTTTAGGCTGAATGTAATTGTATATAAAAATTGTTTTAGTTGATGAATATTAAAATATATATTATTAAGGAAAAAAATAACCAACAGAAAAACAGAAATGTACTGTATAGGTAGCTTTCCTTTACAAAAATCTGTTTGTGATCTATTGAACAGGAACAAATGAACAAAATTTAATTAATCTTACCCTCATTAGGGTTTTGTTTGTTTTTCTGATATAGGCCCAGTTTTATAAGTCTTCATATTACCAAAATCTGATGATTTTTTTTTAAATTGAGATTTTTCTCAATGTTGATCCCTTAAAGTGTAATTTGTGAAGATTGTGTAAAATTTTTTATCTTTTGTTTTAGCATTTGTTCTGTTAAAAATAATTACTTTTAACAAGTCAGCTTCTTACTACTGTTCAGTTTTTAAAAAAAGTTTATAGTATACAATTATTTATTAGTTTTATATAGAATAATATTTCAAAGCTTAACTGCTTCTGGTGTACAGCTGAACGGAAACAACATGGCACTTGCTCAGTCAAATTAGTGTGAGTGATTATTTAAGTAAGAAAGGCAGATGAGTGCTATCTTTCCTTCTTTCTCTCTTAATCTGATGTGCAGATGTTTTCCAAATGCAATGGGATTTGTGTTGCTATATAACCTGTATTTTGCATAAGACTTTTTGTTAAACTTTTTAAGTAGAACCTTTCAATAGTAGTAAACATACATATGAGAAAAAAACATATTTTTGTAACAAACCATTACAGGCAATGTGTTTTGACTGTTAGAAGAAGGTTTTAGGTATGCGTAATTTAAAGGCAGTTTCATAGATTAACGTCTCGTTAAAAAACTAAGAAATCTAAATGTGCCCTGATGTTTGAAATTGTAAGATAAAATAAATAAAATATTTTAAAAAATTGAAAATTAGAGGTATACAATTTTTATTTAAAAAAATGAGAAAAGATTAGTTTTTTTTAAATTTTCAATATAGATGGTATAACATATTTGGCTTGTTGAATAAAAGTATGTGTTAGCATCTGAGCCTGTTTTCCATTCACTTGTAGTAATAACTATTTCTACTACAAATATTGGATCAATAGAAAATATGCCAATTTAATAAAAATAAAATAAAAACTAAAATTTGAAATGTGTGTAACTGCTTTAAGTTTGCTTTGTACTTAAAAGACAATTCAAAGAGTATGTTTAAATGGTATTAGTCTGTGATGATGTTCCTAAAGCACTGAAGAGGCCTACTTTGCCAATAAGAGAAAGACTGAGTAGAAATAGTTTAGGTTAGGTTATTTATTATTAGTCTGTTCCAAAAACAAACAATTTTTGTGTAAAGTTCGGAATGAGCTTAAGTTACATACAAATAACTAATGTTAAAGGTATTGAAGTTTGAAAATAGGTTTTAGATGTTGAAAAAGATTGATAGATTTTTTTTAATAATGCTTGATGTTCTTACGAAATAATTTGTGGAACGTTTAATTAACATCTGTTGCTGATATTTAGTTAGGTTTACTTTTGGCCAAATATACGTGTCAGACCTTTTAAAATTTTAATACCAATAGTGTTTGCTATAAAAAAGTAATTGTGGCGTGCAGCTGTCACACTGACATGATAGAATCTAATTTCCAAAAGTATTCTTTTAACTTTATTTTTTGAAATTTGTATTTCACTAACATAATCAGCATTAAAGTCTGCTGTATTAGCACTGTAAACTTCCAAATCACATTGAAAATATGAATGTTGATGTCATTTAAATTTCTTAATTTCAATGGATTTTGAAAATTCAAAATGCTAATTTATACCGTTTTTTTTTTTTTTTTTTTTTTGGCTGTTTACAATGGTAAAGTTTTAAGACAAAAGAGTTACTAATTTTTAAGATTGTTTGCCATTTTGAAACTGTTGGACAAATTTTGCAGGTTAATGAATTCGCAAGCTCTTACCATAATCGATTTTTGTGCCACATTTGAATTAAATCAAAACAAAATGGTGAATGTGAGCATGCTAACACACGCATGCAAGTATTCATTTCAAGGTCCCAGGCCTTACCACGTGGCCGCTCCAATAGCTCATTTTTCCAATGGAAATTTGATAATAATCATGGAATGCAGCTGTAGAGATGCAAACAAAGCTTGAAAAACTGTTAACATAAAATAGCAGCACAAAAGAAAATATCAATAATCGCTAATTAAACAGCAGAAAAATCTATTTTGGGAATAGCTTGGACAGTTTTGTTTACATTTTAAAGTGGGTGGCAGCCATTCAAAACCTTTAAAATTGCATACTGTAATTACAGGTTGGTTAGGTTCTTATTATAATTTATAAGAGTCCGTAATGTAACGCCGCACGAGTCGCGTGTGTAGCTTGGCCAAGCCGAATTTCATGATGAATATTTTAAATGTGTAATTGTGCTTAGTGTTTGTGATGTATGTTTTAATGTCTTGTTTGACTTTGTGACGACCTCGACAGAGGGATTTAACATTTTGTATGGCCTGAAGATGAAACTTTAGAGTTTCGAAACCGCGGTAGCCTTTATGAGGTGAGTTGATAGACCACTGACGGGAAGAATATGTTTTAATTTATTTAGATTTTAAAGCTGATTGTAATGGTTAAATGACACTTTAAAAAAATTACAAATTTGTTAACATTATTAATTATCAAAATTATTTTTCATGCTACGTTTGATTATGGTGCATGATGGTGTTTGTTTATAAGATGATAGTTGTTGAAACCAATTTGTTTCCATCACAGCTAAGCCCTGGTAATGTTTCAGTTTTCTAAAAAGCCTAACTACTTAGTACATTCTAGATGTTATCGATAATTTACTTTATTGTAATTATTTTATATTTATAAAAAGTGATTTACCATCGCCTAGAACTTAATTCTAAACTTTGATACCTATTGTTATTTACTGTATATTGTGTCCATACAATTGCACCTAAAGTTAAAATTGCTAAAAATCTTAAACTAATTTTCCCACTAATTGTATAATCATTGTAATTAACTATTATACATAGAGCACTTTACTCATTGTAAATTATTATAAATAATATTTCTGTGTTTGTGTATAAAAATGTTCTATTATATTGTTTAATTTTAAATGCTAAAAGAATTTGAATTAACAATTATATACGTTTTTAAATTTTGTATTCTTGTTAGATGACATTTACAGTTAAAAATCTGAATGAAGTTAAATTTTCTTCCATAAGTTAAGACTGTAAAAAATATTTTCAGAACACACGTATATTACTTCCGTATATGTTATTCTAAAAAGGTGCCAAATTTATTTCGATTTTTGTAAATTTTAAAATTACAGTACAGTTAGATTTTAAAATTGTAAGTTTTGTAGATTTTTTTGTACCTGTTTTTTTGTGAACAATGAGTTGTAACTGTTAATTAGCTTGTTGGGAAGAAAACAATGATATAAATATCAGGGGCTGCACTCCTTGCAATAAACCCCTTTATATCTACTTTTCTCAGAAAATATAATGTCAGGTACTTCACACTATATTAAAAAGGAAAAAATATTTATAGTATGGGGGGTGTTTTTTTAAATAAATACCATTTTATGATTTGGACACTGCAGTGCTGTGTTTGCCATCCTGTGCATGTATGCTGAGTACCTGCATTACGGAAGTATTCGACTGTGTTAACGTCCGTGAGCACTTACAATGTCTCACTGACATCCTGTGATACGTTTTCTTCATTGAAAAGATGGGAAAGTAGCTGAAATTCATCCCAAGGATTAGTGAAGTCTATGAAAAACACAATGAGGGGAACTTTTAAAGGAAACTACAAATGTTCGTGTTGAGGAACAGAGTGGGTAACCTTCTGTCATTAGTGAAGATTTGATTTGGAAAATTAAGGAAAAAGTTCAAGAAAACAGATGCCTTACAATTTTGTTTTCGTCAGATAAGTTTTAAGAAGATTGTTTTATGAAATTGTGATAAAACTCTTAAAGTATCATAAGTTGTGCTCACGCTGCGTACTGGAAATTGTGTTGAGGTGCATAAAACCGAATGTTTAGCCAGTGAATTAACTTTCCTTGTGTGATACTCTGTTGCTAACGATGATTTTTTTTTTTTTTTTTGTGGTTGGTCAGTGCCACGATGACAACGAAGTCAGAACAACCATGTTTCATTGATTATCGGACTAGGCAGCAGGATGTAATTAAAAAGTTGTTTATAGAACACCATAAAATTGGTAGAAATTATGTTGAAAATAGATTTATGTAAAAATGAAATTATTTAAAAAATGTATTGGTATATTTTTTAAATTTCAAAATGGTATATACATAAAAACATGCCTCATACATGTCTTAAGGCAATAGTACTTCATTTTTTTGGTTTCTTGACTACATATTTTGCTGTTACAGTCCAGATTAACTATTTTATACTAGAACATTGTAAATATAGCTAAATAAGTATGTAATCACTGCAATAGTCAAAATAAAAAAATAATTATTTCAATGTTTTTGTCCCTGTATTGTGGCCACATGTTAACTGGATAATATTTAATATAACGTAGCATCAACACTGGGATGAAAATATTTTTAATATTTTTTTTATCAAGTGCAGTTTGTAGACAAAGTGATTATGAACTCATTTTATGATATGTATTTATTCTAGTATGCACTAGTGTAGAGCTAGCCTGTCAGCAGAACTTGTAGCCGAGAATCCAAAACATGAACGCTACTTCAAAAGGTATGGAAAATACTTGCGTACTTGACTATAAAGTAATTACTATACTTTTATAATTTGAATGCCAAATAATGAAAAATATTTCTTATTTATGCTGGTTAGATTGTTACAACCTATACACTGCAGGTGTGTCATTTATTTCAGTAACTGAAAATTTTGAAAAATATACTAAAATACAAAATTTAGGGATTTTAACCCTATATGTAATTAAGAAGATCCAAATTTCCGCTGAATTAGTTATCTCCCCAACAAGCATTTAATGTTTCAAACTGTGGTGTAAAATAAGTTCTAAAACAAAATGTCTAGATCAATACTAAATATATTTTTAAAATGCTGTTTTTTCCAATGATAGCACAAATAATGCAATGCATTTAGGTAAGTATGGCTTATTGCAAAAATTATTAAGAATAAAAACATAAGTAATTGTATTGACTGATGTAGTTCTGATTGTAACAGTTCTAAAACTTGATAATTGTAAAGGTTATTATATTTTATAATTTTATATGTATTATAATGATATTATTTATAATATATTATTATATAATATATTATTTATAATATTATTATTATTATTATATTATTTATAATATTATATGTATAAACATATAATAACAATTATAAGCCTTAAAATAATCACTATTCGACTTCAGACTTGCAATCTAAAATCATTAATCGACTTTCATTTTCATTTTATTTGGGAACATTGTGCCTGCAAGCAGCGACCAGTAGCATTACCAATATGACAATCACTAATAATTTTTTGTTGATTTATAAAAACTAAATATTTTATCATTTAATACCAATTATAGTATGCATTGAAACAACAAGAAATCTAATTCGTCCAGGCTCCTTAGCTGTATGCCTAAAAGCAAATGTAAATGCAGGCCATCTATTAATAACTTTACTGGGGAACATAACCTTAAACTCAAGATAAACAATTATTATCTTAATAATTTCAGTATCAATTAGCCAATCATATGTATTTATCGTACTAAGAACTCTTTATTCTAGAAAAATTTAACACAACCCATGAAAAAATCACACTTTCCACTTGGTAGTTAGAAGACCATGACCAATTACAGGAGCAGTTGGAGTAATAACTCTTACATCAGGAATAGGAATAATATTTCTAAAAACAAATTTGAACTTATTAATACGAGGACTAATTATTATTACAATAACTGTACACGAACGATGACGAGGCATTACACAAGAATCTACATTCCAAGGATTACATACATCATAAGTAATAAAAATAATAAAGAATAGGAATAATCATATTTATTATCTCAGAAATCTTATTCTTTACATCATTCTTCTGAAGATTCTTTCACAGAAGAATAGTGCAAGCAGTAGAAATCGGAATAAACTGCCCCCTAAAAGAATCATTTATTTTCATCCAATTAAAGTTCCATTACTTAATACAATAATTTTATTATCATCAGTAATTACAATTACATAAGCTCACCATAGTTTATTAGAAACAAATTACAATCAGGTAGTTCAAGGATTATTTTTCACAATTATGTTAGGAATTTATTTTTCATTATTACAAGGATACGATTACTACAAAGCACCCTTCTCAATTGCTGACTCAATTTACGGATCAACACTTTTTATAGCTACAGGGTTTCACAGATTACACGTACCAATTGGAACTACATTTATTTTTATTACTATAATGCAACATATATTTCACTTTTCCAACATTCATCATTTTGGATTTGGAGCAGCAGCTTGATATTGACATTTGGTAGACTTAGTATGATTATTTTTGTATATTTCAGTCTACTGATGAGGTAACTATTCTTTTAGTATATAAGTATATTTAACTTCCAATTAAATAAACTATAATAATAGAGGGAATAATAATAAAATTATTCATTTCAAGACTAATAATCATTACAATATTAAACAACTTATAATAAATTACTAAACAATAAGAAACTAGTCCCAACCCATTTCAACCTAATAAAATTCTAACTAAATTAGGACTTAACAATTAAAAATATCATTGACAAAATAAATATAAAAACAAGATATATAAAACACTTCTTATTAATATCATAGTGTATATATTTCATTCTATAACAAACTACTAAAGAAATTCCTAAAACACAAGATATAAAAATCATAGATATTCAATTAAAAATAAAAGACGTATAAATACAACTAGAATTCAATGAAATAATCATTCACTTAAAAAAAATTTATCACTAGTAATTAAATAGAAATTAAAAAACGTAAGAAATAAAAATATAGAAAATCCAACATTAAACTCATAATTCATAGGTTCAAGATCAAATAATATACGTCTATGACACCACAAATCATAATTTTTAACTTAAAATGCTCAAGCAAAATGAAATAAATATATTAATCTTAAAAAAATAATAAATTCAGAGGCAATCAATGAAGAAATAACAGTAAATATTCACGAAATAACCCCTGGTGCTTTTCTAATAACCAGGATAAAAATTACCATGCTAAGTATAGGAAAATAAATAAAATCTGTAACAAGCTCCTGTAAAAGAAATAATTGTAATAAAAATAATAGAAAAGAAGATCAAGAAATTAATAATTATAATTTCAACCAATAAATTTATAGGAGGACTAGCTATAATACGAGAACAAAAACAAAATCATACTAGAGATATGGCAGGCATAAATCTTAATATACCCTTATTATTAAAAAATAATACTACGTCTTCTCAATCATTCACACATAATATTTGAAAAACAATATAATCCTGAAGAACACAAATCGTGCCCCAGTATTAAAACAGAACAACCCCAGAAAGACATAGTTATAATTCCTATTATTACCAATCTTATATGAGAAACTGAAGAATAAGCAATTAATGACTTTACATCTCTCTGAATAATACAAATCAATTTAATAAAAATGCCACAATATAATACGATATAATCCATACCCTCCTAACTTTAATAATACTCCAGGCATCATATGGCTCCGTAATCTGGAATTGCTAACATCTGGACCAACATCTCTACCAGTCATATTAACTTTGCGTCATTAAAGACACTCAATAATAATATTGGCAAATAACACTGTAACCTTTTTTTTGTAATATGTTAAATTGAGTGAATAATATGAATAGCTTTCTTAGTCCCCATTTGCATTATCAATTAACCACCCCGAAATAAATTATTCGTTATTTTTTTGTATTGTAATAACAATAAATTAAATTGAGTATCAATTTGTAATCAAAAGAATTGTTTATAGAATATTGAATATTTCATTAATAAACCTTAAAATATTTCCATAAGTTATCAATAAATATTGACAATTTGTGCATTAATTAACTTTTATTAACATATTAACGCCCTGCCAGATGTATATTATAAAAAATTGGCACCTAAAGTCATAGCTCATCTATTATAAAAATTGACACTCAACTTGGTGGCTGAAAATTTATATATATGTATATATATACATATATATATATATATATATATATATATATATATATATATATCATTTATACAATTTAAACAAATTATTTAAACAATTGTAACAAATTAAAGGTGTACAAGAACTCCTACACATTGAGGTCTGTACTGAGTGGAAGCTGATAACACACTGGCTTCTTCAGAGTTTGGTTTAAGTGCCCTAGAAATGTTGACTTAACTAAGTTAATGCTAACATCAGCTAAGAAATATAATAAGATTTACAAATATTTGACTATATAACTCCTCCAGTCCTAAATAAAACTTCAGGAGCTGGTCGAGTGGTTGACTGTCGTGAAGTTGCTCTGACTAGACTTCTGAATGCAATGTACAACGCTCCTGATATCATCATAACATACAAGGCGATGATCCATATGCAGATGTTGGAAGTACCCTCCATCGTCGTATCGTTTCTCGACATAGTGTCCAAATTTATTTTATCAATCTCCAACTTCTGTAGGTTCACAGTTAACTCCGAGTGTTGATCAACCTGCAAATATAAATTAGAGGCATCTATAATTTTTGGGTGTCCTCCATTGGTATAGGTTAAATGTACAAGTAATTAATTTTTATATTGAATAGTGTAATTATTTGGTTTAGTTAAGATTACACCCTGGATTGTCACTGTAGTAGTTGGTAATTTTTAAAGTCTCCTTTTTTGGGAAGGTTGCCAGGTATTGATTGATTTCGGGGGTCCAAGTAATCACATTTTCAGGTATTTCTAAGTTAACACATTTGCACTTGCTTGTTTTACCAAAATTAATTAAAGGTAGTTCACAGTTTAGTTCATAATGGGAAATTTGGTCCAATGAGCATATGTGGGTTGTATGGATTTTGTCATTACGTAACATTTTATCAGTATTGGCCTTAGAAATTAAAACATATTTTACTCTAGATTGTAGTTATATAATTAAAATCATATTTTGTTGGTATGGAAAATATTTATGTATTACCAATGTTTCCTTCATACAAACATTTAGTTACATAAGAAGGACCTACAGGGGGCATAGACATAACATAGGGTCCTGCACATACCCTCCTTTGACCAATTGTCAAAGAGTATTTCGGAAGTTAAATATTCTTGTAACGTGTATGTCTTGAGATACAATTAGAGTTTTCTTTTAATTTATCATATTGATACATTAGTGCTCTCAGTAGGAAAACCTTTTTGAGATCAAGTGGTCTGTCCGTATCGTGTTCAATAATTCCTATTATTTTCAGTAATTTTTTGTGAAGCCTGAAAAGTGGCTTAAAGAGCACCCCAGCCAATAATACCGTAAACTGCAATGCCATAAAGCAACCCACAATATATTTGTAACAGCTGATTTCTTAATAAAATTTGCCTAAGTCTATAAAAAACATACTAAATATTTTGTCTTGTTGACTATCTTCTGTACAAGCAGGTTCCATTTTATATTATGATCATATATAAGTCCAAGCTACTTACAATTTGTTACTCTATCTAAACTATTATTATTTATTAATACGTTTATTTGATCAGGTACCGAACCTATATAGTTACCAAATGTAACACATACAGACTTATTTACATTAAGTATAAGATGGTTTTGGTAAAACCAAGAGTAAATATTGTCAAGTTTATTTGATGCAACTTCAGCCAGATCTGTATATGGACATGTCCATGAAATAATTTATAAACATTAAATTCTGTTTTTTCCACAGTTGGTATATTTATAAAATATACAATTTCATTTGAATTGATTTTACAATTTATTTCAGTTAAACTTTTTTAGTTCCCAATTATTCTCAAACTTTACTATCATTTTCAATTTCTGTATTCTCTACTTGTACAATAAGATTTTCTAAATTAAAATTATGAACAAGTGTATGGTATGAGGACCTCAGCTATGCTAAAGCAAAGTCAATAGGGATAACTCCTATGTTTCTGGAGATGTCCTTGAACTCAACTGTTTGGGTGTCTCCTCTGAGAAATAGGAAGGACCTGGAACAGGGTTTAAACAAGGATTACGGTTAGGAATGTTTCTAACTTTCCTTGGTCATTTCATATTGGACAAATGAATCTTCTGCTCTGTGTTATGGTGTCTTGCCTTAATTTTAGCAGTTTTCCTTTCTGTATTGACTGAAGTTACCTCTTCTTTATTATATTTATTTTTTGTCTTACTCTGCATTTGTTCTGTTTTAATATATACTTCTTGTGGGATTTCAGGTAAAGGTTCCTTATTTATAAGTTCTTTAATATTTTCGTACAAATTTTTAATTTTTACTTTGTAGCAATTTACATAGTCATTAACAATCTGGTTTTCTACGTTAATGTCAAGAATTGATCTAGTGTTTATGTGACCATACAAAACTTTGAAAGGTATTAATTTAGTTACCGAATATATCGTATTGTTACATGCAATAATTGCGTACTTTAATTGTTGTGTGATTGTATCATTTTTAAATTCAGACTGATTATTTAATAGCTTGATGTGTTCAGTAATAGTCAAGTGTAGTGGCTCACGCATTCCGCTTGAGTTTTCAGGTATCTCTAAGTTAACATATTTGCACTTGTTTGTTTTACCAAAAATTAATTGAAGATAGTTCACAGTTTAGTTCGTAATGGGAAATTTGGTCCAATTAGCTACATTTCTTATTGCTATATATATATATATATATATATATATATATATATATATATATATATATATTTCTTAAAGAAATATATAGAGAAAGAAGCTTCAGAAAATTAAAATAAACTTAATCTGTATTTACTTTCTTTTTTCAAAACGTATCAGTTTAATGAATTACAAAAAAATAGGGTATTCAAAGTTTCCATTAGGGCACTTCAAAAAACAAGTTATTTTTGAAACTGTTGTTTTTATTTACTTCTCCTCTTTATTAATAATATAACATAATCTCTTTATATATATATATATATATATATATATATATATATATATACATACATATATATAACGAGAGAGAGAGAGAGACAAAATCAGTAAGCACACAAATCAATTAATTATCGTAATTCATTAACCAGCAACATTCATTCAATATTTCAAAACAGCAACCATTTCAAATCTTTAAAAATTAATAACTTTTTTTCTTAAAATGTTTTTGAAAATTTAATTTTACCATCGTAATCACTGTTAAAAAACTGTATAATCGGCAGTTTAAAATTCCAAAATTCGTTGAAGTTAAAAAATTTAGTTTAGGAGCGGACAGGATTCATTTTTCTTATTTTTAGGGTAATTTAAAAGTCTAAAATTTTAATATATTCGGATTTTAATGATCGTTATGATGATGAAATCAGAATTTGAAATGATGGTAAAATAAAACAAAAACTTATTGCAAATGTAAAGGGTATTAAAAATAAATGAATGTTAAAGCATATTTAAAATTTTTATTTAATGTTAATTAGATTATTTATTTGTTTAAAAAAAATATTTGAAAGCACGAAAATAATACAGATTTGTAAAATCATACTAAAATGTTTCACCAATAAGAATATCTAATTATTAATTACATAATTCTCTGTAATTATAACAATTATTAGTATTATTATGAATTATTAATATTATTATTATTATTGTTGTTTTTATTATTATTATAGTGAACTAAGAAATATATTATTGTACTGTAAAAACGATATGTTGTTCCATGAAGAGTTCAACATGTGGTGCATTCTAGTGGGAATTAAATGAAGCAAAAACATTAACTAGTAAAATAGTGCCCTCTTCTGTTTCAGTAAAGTACTACATTATAAATTCTTTGTGTCTAAATAATGTAATTTACTAAATTGTTAATTTCTTAAAGAAATATATAGAGAAAGAAGCTACAGAAAAATTAAAATAAACTTCATCTGTATTTACTTTCTTTTTTCAAAACGTATCAGTTTAATGAATTACAAAAAATAGGGTATTCAAAGTTTATTAGGGCACTTCAAAAAACAAGTTATTTTTGAAACTGTTGTTTTTATTTACTTCTCCTCTTTATTAATAATATAACATAAACAGTAATTCTAAAATAATAAATGTTAGGCCTATATTTATTAATTATTTTTATTTAGTCAAATGATTGACGAAGAAGTCTCAAATGTGTCGCACTCTACCAGGAGTTACATTCATCTCAAAAACATTTACTAGAAAAGTGGTCAGTCTGTTGTTTGATTGTTGTACTAAATTAAAAATCAGTCATTCTTGCGTCCAAATAACGCAATTTACTTAATTGTTAATTTTTAAAATATTTATACAAAAAGAAAGTACTGAAAAATAAAAACAAATTAAATTTGTATTGACTTTCATTAAAAATTGTCAAATTAATAAAAATTTCAGATTTCATTTACTTCAAAGAACCCATTATTTTTAATGAGTTATTATTTTGTTTATTAAAAATATAACTTAAAGAGTGATTATCCAGCAGGGGGCAGACTAGCTGCACATATTGAGAGGATTTAGATGGTCCTCGCGGTACCCGAGTCTAACAAACACTTACACTTAAAACACTACACTTACGAGTTTAACATTTAGGGAGGCGATACACTTACATTTAGGGAGGCAATAATAGCCTTAATGTATTTTTCGAATTAAAATAATAATTTAAAAAAATAATAAAAAATAAACAGTGATTATAATAATAAATGTTTTATTTATCAATTATTGTATTTACTCATTAGCCCAAGTGTGCACAATAGTCAGATGTAAAAAAAAAAAAAATAATCTGACTAAAAAAAATATTTAATCAGACTGTTGTACTACGAACTAGTCCTACATATGCTGCACTCTAGCAGCAATTAAATGCATCTTACAATTTTACCAAGAAAAGTGGTGCACTCTTTTGCATGAATAATGTACCAAATTAAAAATCAATATTCCTAGTGTCTAAATAATGCAATTATTTTACCTGTAGTTAAAAAAAATATGTATACACAAAAAAGTACCGAAAAATAAAAATTACTGTCAAAAATAAGGTTAAATCATAACAAATTTAAGATTCTTTCGTTTAACATTTTCTAAGAAAAAATATTGTTTCTATTTTGTCTTGCTAATCTCAAAATTACACGTACAATCGCATTTTTATACAGGATTTTTACAGTCAACATTATTTATTAAGACATTTATTTTTACTTTGCTTGTTAACCTCAAAATTATACGTGCAATCGTATTTTTATAGAGGATTTTAACAGTCTACATTGTTTATTAAGAAATTTATTTTTACTTTGCTTGTTAACCTCAAATTACACGTGCAATCGTATTTTTATAGAGGATTTTTACAGTCAACATTGTTTATTAAGAATTTTGTTTTTATTTTGTTTGTTAACCTCAAAATTACACGTGCCATTGTATTTTTATAGAGGATTTTTACAATCAACATTATTTATTAAGAAATGTGTTTTTATTTTGTTTGTTAACCTCAAAATTACACGTGCCATCCTATTTTTATACAGGATTTGTACAGTCAACATTATTTATTAAGAAATGTGTTTTTATGTTGCGTGTTAACCTCAAAATTATACGTGCAATCGTATTTTTATAGAGGAGTTTTACAGTCAACATTATTTATTAAGAAATTTGTTTTTATTTTGCTTGTTAACTTCAAAATTACACGTGCAATCGTATTTTTATGGAGGATTTTTACAGTCAACATTATTTATTAAGAATTTTGTTTTTATTTTGTTTCTTAACCTCAAAATTACACGTGCCATTGTCTTTTTATAGAGGATTTTTACAGTCAACATTATTTATTAAGAAATGTGTTTTTATTTTGTTTGTTAACCTCAAAATTACACGTGCCATCCTATTTTTATACATTTTTATACAGGATTTTTACAGTCAACATTATTTATTAAGAAATGTGTTTTTATTTTGTTTGTTAACCTCAAAATTACACGTGCCATCCTATTTTTATACAGGATTTTTACAGTCAACATTATTTATTAAGAAATGTGTTTTTATGTTGCTTGTTAACCTCAAAATTATACGTGCAATCGTATTTTTATAGAGGAGTTTTACAGTCAACATTATTTATTAAGAAATTTGTTTTTATTTTGCTTGTTAACCTCTAAATTACACGTGCAATCGTATTTTTATAAATGATTTTTACAGTCAACATTATTTATTAAGAATTTTGTTTTTATTCCGGCCTGTTAACAAGAAATTCAGTTTTTCTTTTGATGTAGTACAAAATAATAAACTACAAATATGATTACAGAGAGGTTTTTAATATTATGACAACGACTAATGTTAATTGTGCTTATTTTAGTCCAGCCATTGAAGGTAAAACACGGCGATACTGTATAATTTTCCCAAACAGTACCGATTTGCACAAACATTTGGATTTAGGTTTTACTTACTCTCTGCTTCAAAGCTGCCCATGTGCCGGGGTATGATTTTTATTTTTTAGTGGTGAAAACTACCCCTATTTGTAAATAATTTAAAATTGTAGATTCGAGCGTGTAATCTATTGAAATCATATTTAAATAACTTGAATGAACGTCAATTTACATTAAGGGACATAATATATGATTTATTGAACAGCTTAGATCCTTAAAAGCCACCCCTAGAATAGTAATAATTTAAAAAAATATCTTCAAACTTTAGCAACTTGGAATGATTAGGCCTAAATAACACAGATTTGCAAGAAAATTTGGACTTAGATTCTACTTCAAGTGTGAACCTGTGCAGTTCGTTGCTTACTATTTTTTAGGGGAAAGAACTACCCTTGTTTACAAATAATTATAAAATTGAAGATTCAAGCTTTTAATTTATTTAAGTAAATTAAATAAAACATTAATTGACATTCTGAGGGATAATTTATGATAAATTGAAAATTTACAACCCCTAAAAACCACTCCCTATGACAGTAATCATTAAAAAATACAGTTGATTAATGTTATTGAGCAATTTGGAATGATTTAATCATATAGTGATATTAAATTAAGATTTCTTTACTGTTTCAATTTTGTATCATTTATCTATAAGTTTAAACCCTTATAAAAACCACCCCTTGCACAGAAATCGAAATATTTTAGTTATTTTTTTAAATTCAAATTTTACTTAACAAATTTTCACAGATATGAATATGAGACATGTCACAATCGATTCCTGATAACAAAAAACTTTTGCAGGGCAATACAAAATTTGACAAAAATAGTTAGAGTCGTTTTTGAGAGAAGTGGGCAAAAATATCTACACACATGCATACATACAAACATACATACAAATTTAGCTCGTTTAAAATTAAAGGATTATAAACTTCTTTATTTAAATATAGATTTATTTTTTACAGTATTAATAAACACAATTTTATGATTTTTGTACGTTAATAAACGAAGCGCAACACGTGGCCATTCTTCCGATCATGGAAATAGATCCGGCCTTGGCTTCTCTATACGTACACACTCACACAGACAAATATATAGCCTATCTTACGTGTCAGCAGATGGTTCGAGTTTCAGCCGTCTCTTTTCTTCTTGTATCCCAATGCCGAAATACTATTATATATATATATATATATATATATATATATATATATATATATATATATATATATATATATATATCTTCTCTGGGAGTGCAGACTAGCTGCACCTATTGAGATTTAGACGTCCCTCATGGTACTGAGTCTAACACACACTTACACTTGCAACAGTCACTTACGACTTTAACACTTTACTCTCACACTTACATTTAGGGAGGCGATAATAGCCTCAATGTGCTTTTTTGCCTTAAAATAAAATATATATATATATATATATATATATATATATATATATATATATATATATATATATATATACACATATACGCGCGTGTGTTTGTGTGTGTGTGTGTGTGTGTGTGTGTGTGTGTGTGTGTGTGTGTGTGTGTGTGTGTGTGTGTGTGTGTGTGTTATGTTTGAGTTATTTTGAAGAAAAGGCAATTTTTTGTAAAATTACAAAAATTCCTTTTCACTTCAAGCTCAAAGTTTTTCAAAACTAAGTACTTTAAACCGGTCAAACGTCTAGAGCATATTACAAGTATATGAATAAAGTGAATTGTATAGTGGTAACGATTATTTTACTTGTGGTGGTAATTAGGGGGGTGATTTTCACAGTTTTGTCGCTGAAAAAATATTATTTTCGTCAAAACTCGCTCAGTTTTGATACTACGGACTTTTATAAAAACTTAAATATAGGTTTTTTTAAGAACTTTAAAATAGATTCTATGAGTTTTCCTCGAAAAATGCATTATTTTTTGGTTATTTCACATTATAACATATTTAGTATAGGCTACAGACACCACAAATTCTACTACAACTAACAATATAAACAAAAAACAACTCCTACATCTGTTTGGAGTAACTTCTCTTAGTCTCACCCATTAAAAATATATTTTGTGTATGATTTCGTTTACTTTTTCAAAAGTGTACAAAATAGGCACTTATGAAAAGTGCTCTAAATTTGGACCCCCCTTTCACTTATATTTTGGACCCCCTAGAAATCGCTTATATCGTGGTTTGTATTAAAAACAACGCAAATTTTAATGAACATAACATATTTATTTTATTTGACTTTATTTTAACTAACATGAAATCATGGTATATAAATTATTGTGTGTTATATCTAATTTATGAATGAACTTCATACAACAATTAGACTAAAAGAGCTACTTTCTCAGTTGAAAAGATGGACTTTCGAAATTTAAAAATAGTTTATTCGCAACAATCGCAAATGTAATTACCTGTTTCCGTGACGGTATAATTAACATGTGCCCAACACTGACACATAAACACTTAATCCTCTGTTCTGCCCTCACTGAATTGGACCATTGTTCGTTGCAGAACATGCACGTTGCATCGGATTCATCTGGCATTTCCTTTGGGAGTCTTTAACGTGGTTTGTTATCTAAACAAACACAACCCACGGTATTAATTTTTTAATAATTCAAAAGTGTAACTAGGGGTTCGAATTAACAGTAAAGGGGTCCGAATTAAAATCTGAAAGGGGTCCGAATCAGAAAATAAAATATTCAAATTAAAACTAACCTAGCTAAAAACCTACATGTTAGAATTGGTCGTACATCACCTTAAACTTGACAACAACTAATACACTATACACTACGGTAGTATTAAGTGCTTACCTTGACGAGAATCAAGACAGGAACACTACGAATATTCGAGGAGTCACAAAAACAAAAACACTAAAGTTAGGCAAGACTGAAAGCAAGTAACGGAAAAATGGCGGAGCCTCAATGTCCGGTAACGGTAAAGAAGGTAACGTTAGCCCCCGCTTGGCTACAGGACTTTACAAAAATAAACAAGAGGTCCTAATTACAAGATGGGGTCCGAATTTAGTACTACTAAAATGGCCTGTGCTAGAATTTCTTGGCATGTTCCCCTCCAGCTCCCTCCAACAGTCTAATGACACAGAGTCGGCCAATCTGAGTCTACAAAGGAGGCAGCTATGGCGAGGGAGTGGGGATTCGATCCTCTCACACACATTTTCTCTCTGTCCCACTTGTGTTTTAGCAGGCCGTTTTCTAAGCGGTTGACCAATAACAGGTTCCGTTATTGAATATTAAGAAAGGGTGATATTCTTGATTGGGACGTGTCTGTAGAATTATAAATAATCTAAAAAATGGCGGAATATTTGATAAAAACGAAATTGTAAAGCATCTGTTTTCTTGAACTTTTTCATCAATTTTCCACATCAAATCTTCACTAATGACAGGAGGTTAACCACTCTGTTCCTCATAATGAACATTTGTAGTTCCTCATAGTGTTCTTCATAGACTTCACTAATCGTCCGATGTATTTCAGCTGCTTTCACATCTTTAGAATTAAGAAAACGAATCACAGGATGTACTTCACAGTCAGTGAGACATTGTAAATACCAAAGCTTCCGTAATGGCATTTCTGCCTAGCCAACAGATGTACTCAGCGCATGCGCACAGCACTGCAGCGGCCTTTAAGGAGTCATGACGTTTTTGTCTTATATGTTTCTACACAGTCAGTGAGACATTGTAAATACCAAAGCTTCCGTAATGGCATTTCTGCCTAGCCAACAGATGTACTCAGCGCATGCGCACAGCACTGCAGCGGCCTTTAAGGAGTCATGACGTTTTTGTCTTATATGTTTCTACACAGTCAGTAAGACATTGTAAATACCAAAGCTTCCGTAATGGCATTTCTGCCTAGCCAACAGATGTACTCAGCGCATGCGCACAGCATTGCAGCGGCCTTTAAGGAGTCGTGACGTTTTTGTCTTATATGTTTATACACAGTCAGTAAGACATTGTAAATACTAAAGCTTCCGTAATGGCATTTCTGCCTAGCCAACAGATGTACTCAGCGCATGCGCACAGCACTGCAGCGGCCTTTAAGAGTCATGACGTTTTTGTCTTATATGTTTCTACACAGTCAGTGAGACATTGTAAATACCAAAGCTTCCGTAATGGCATTTCTGCCTAGCCAACAGATGTACTCAGCGCATGCGCACAGCACCGCAGCGGCCTTTAAGGAGTCATGACGTTTTTGTCTTATATGTTTCTACACAGTCAGTAAGACATTGTAAATACTAAAGCTTCCGTAATGGCATTTCTGCCTCAGCCAACAGATGTACTCAGCGCATGCGCACAGCACTGCAGCGGCCTTTAAGGAGTCATGACGTTTTTGTCTTATATGTTTCTACACAGTCAGTGAGACATTGTAAATACCAAAGCTTCCGTAATGGCATTTCTGCTCAGCCAACAGATGTACTCAGCGCATGCGCACAGCACCGCAGCGGCCTTTAAGGAGTCATGACGTTTTTGTCTTATATGTTTCTACACAGTCAGTAAGACATTGTAAATACTAAAGCTTCCGTAATGGCATTTCTGCCTAGCCAACAGATGTACTCAGCGCATGCGCACAGCACTGCAGCGGCCTTTAAGGAGTCATGACGTTTTTGTCTTATATGTTTCTACACAGTCAGTAAGACATTGTAAATACCAAAGCTTCCGTAATGGCATTTCTGCTCAGCCAACAGATGTACCAGCGCATGCGCACAGCACTGCAGCGGCCTTTAAGGAGTCATGACGTTTTTGTCTTATATGTTTCTACACAGTCAGTAAGACATTGTAAATACCAAAGCTTCCGTAATGGCATTTCTGCCTAGCCAACAGATGTACTCAGCGCATGCGCACAGCACCGCAGCGGCCTTTAAGGAGTCATGACGTTTTTGTCTTATATGTTTCTACACAGTCAGTGAGACATTGTAAATACCAAAGCTTCCGTAATGGCATTTCTGCCTAGCCAACAGATGTACTCAGCGCATGCGCACAGCATTGCAGCAGCCTTTAAGGAGTCATGACGTTTTTGTCTTATATGTTTCTACACAGTCAGTAAGACATTGTAAATACTAAAGCTTCCGTAATGGCATTTCTGCCTAGCCAACAGATGTACTCAGCGCATGCGCACAGCACTGCAGCGGCCTTTAAGGAGTCATGACGTTTTTGTCTTATATGTTTCTACACAGTCAGTGAGACATTGTAAATACTAAAGCTTCCGTAATGGCATTTCTGCCTAGCCAACAGATGTACTCAGCGCATGCGCACAGCATTGCAGCGGCCTTTAAGGAGTCATGACGTTTTTGTCTTATATGTTTCTACACAGTCAGTGAGACATTGTAAATACCAAAGCTTCCGTAATGGCATTTCTGCCTAGCCAACAGATGTACTCAGCGCATGCGCACAGCATTGCAGCGGCCTTTAAGGAGTCATGACGTTTTTGTCTTATATGTTTCTACACAGTCAGTGAGACATTGTAAATACTAAAGCTTCCGTAATGGCATTTCTGCTAGCCAACAGATGTACTCAGCGCATGCGCACAGCACTGCAGCGGCCTTTAAGGAGTCATGACGTTTTTGTCTTATATGTTTCTACACAGTCAGTGAGACATTGTAAATACCAAAGCTTCCGTAATGGCATTTCTGCCTAGCCAACAGATGTACTCAGCGCATGCGCACAGCGCACAGAATTGCAGCGGTCCGTTTTTCTGCCTAGCCAACAGATGTACTCAGTGCATGCGCACAGCACAGCGGCCTTTATGGAGTCATGACGTTTTTGTCTTATATGTTTCTACACAGTCAGTGAGACATTGTAAATACCAAAGCTTCCGTAATGGCATTTCTGCTCAGCCAACAGATGTACTCAGCGCATGCGCACAGCATTGCAGCGGCCTTTGGCGAGTCATGACGTTTTTGTCTTATATGTTTCTACACAGTCAGTGAGACATTGTAAATACCAAAGCTTCCGTAATGGCATTTCTGCCTAGCCAACAGATGTACTCAGCGCATGCGCACAGCACTGCAGCGGCCTTTAAGGAGTCATGACGTTTTTGTCTTATATGTTTCACACAGTCAGTGAGACAAATACCAAAGCTTCCGTAATGGCATTTCTGCCTAGCCAACAGATGTACTCAGCGCATGCGCACAGCATTGCAGCGGCCTTTAAGGAGTCATGACGTTTTTGTCTTATATGTTTCTACACAGTCAGTGAGACATTGTAAATACCAAAGCTTCCGTAATGGCATTTCTGCCTAGCCAACAGATGTACTCAGCGCATGCGCACAGCACTACTGCAGCGGCCTTTAAGGAGTCATGACGTTTTTGTCTTATATGTTTCTACACAGTCAGTGAGACATTGTAAATACCAAAGCTTCCGTAATGGCATTTCTGCCTAGCCAACAGATGTACTCAGCGCATGCGCACAGCACTGCAGCGGCCTTTAAGGAGTCATGACGTTTTTGTCTTATATGTTTCTACACAGTCAGTGAGACATTGTAAATACCAAAGCTTCCGTAATGGCATTTCTGCCTAGCCAACAGATGTACTCAGCGCATGCGCACAGCACTGCAGCGGCCTTTAAGGAGTCATGACGTTTTTGTCTTATATGTTTCTACACAGTCAGTAAGACATTGTAAATACCAAAGCTTCCGTAATGGCATTTCTGCCTAGCCAACAGATGTACTCAGCGCATGCGCACAGCACTGCAGCGGCCTTTAAGGAGTCATGACGTTTTTGTCTTATATGTTTCTACACAGTCAGTAAGACATTGTAAATACCAAAGCTTCCGTAATGGCATTTCTGCCTAGCCAACAGATGTACTCAGCGCATGCGCACAGCACCGCAGCGGCCTTTAAGGAGTCATGACGTTTTTGTCTTATATGTTTCTACACAGTCAGTAAGACATTGTAAATACCAAAGCTTCCGTAATGGCATTTCTGCCTAGCCAACAGATGTACTCAGCGCATGCGCACAGCACTGCAGCGGCCTTTAAGGAGTCATGACGTTTTTGTCTTATATGTTTCTACACAGTCAGTAAGACATTGTAAATACCAAAGCTTCCGTAATGGCATTTCTGCCTAGCCAACAGATGTACTCAGCGCATGCGCACAGCACTGCAGCGGCCTTTAAGGAGTCATGACGTTTTTGTCTTATATGTTTCTACACAGTCAGTGAGACATTGTAAATACCAAAGCTTCCGTAATGGCATTTCTGCCTAGCCAACAGATGTACTCACGCATGCGCACAGCACTGCAGCGGCCTTTAAGAGTCATGACGTTTTTGTCTTATATGTTTCTACACAGTCAGTGAGACATTGTAAATACCAAAGCTTCCGTAATGGCATTTCTGCCTAGCCAACAGATGTACTCAACGCATGCGCACAGCACTGCAGCGGCCTTTAAGGAGTCATGACGTTTTTGTCTTATATGTTTCTACACAGTCAGTGAGACATTGTAAATACCAAAGCTTCCGTAATGGCATTTCTGCCTAGCCAACAGATGTACTATGCGCACAGCACTGCAGCGGCCTTTAAGAAGTCATGACGTTTTTGTCTTATATGTTTCTACACAGTCAGTGAGACATTGTAAATACCAAAGCTTCCGTAATGGCATTTCTGCCTAGCCAACAGATGTACTCAACGCATGCGCACAGCACTGCAGCGGCCTTTAAGGAGTCATGACGTTTTTGTCTTATATGTTTCTACACAGTCAGTGAGACATTGTAAATACCAAAGCTTCCGTAATGGCATTTCTGCCTAGCCAACAGATGTACTCAGCGCATGCGCACAGCACTGCAGCGGCCTTTAAGGAGTCATGACGTTTTTGTCTTATATGTTTTAAAAACCTCATTTCACCATTTGAAATTAAAAAAAAAATTGAAGGCAAACACGTTTTATTTTTTATTTTCAAAGTAATTTATAAGTTTGAAATCCTAATATATGCAGATTTTAACGCTGATTATGATAGTGAAATTTAAATTTTAAAAAGGACAATATTAAGAGAAATAGGCCTATTGGAAATTTGCTTCAATCAGGTCAGCAAGCCAGCTGAATCTGAATATATTATTATTGTAATATATTTGACGTTACGGCCATAAATAGGTTAGGAAAACTGTATTTTTGTCCTGGAAAAGTTTAAACATTTATTTGTATTGAACGCAGCTAGGAGGCAGGACGAGGGGTGGTGACTGCATCAGATGGGCGGGAACACGCTTTGGTTGGTAAGCCTGTTAATAATGGGGTCAGTAATAATTAAACGTGTTTAATTACTAATACAGCCCTTGTTCACAAATAGGCTGTGTCAGGAATAAATTCAAGTACGTGTTAAATAGAAACTGTTAACAAATATTTGTTTTTTATGTGTCTTTTTTAAAATTGCAAAATGAATTAAAATAGTCTATTGTTTATTAAAATGTGTAACAAAAACGTATACGAGTAAATATCTTACGTAAAATAATTTATTTTATGTATGCTGCTAAGTCAGCAGGGTTTGTTAAGTTTTTCTATTGTTACATATCCATTAATAACACACACACACACACACACACACACACACACACACACACACACACACACACAACACACACAAACGCTTTCGGTATTTAAAAGAAAAATATATCTTAACTTTAACGTATCCTTGTATCCTTGTAACGGCAATTCTTTTCCTTCCTACCGTCTCCACACGGCACCTTTGCAGTCCGTCTCTTACGACTAATCTGGTCTAGAACCACCTCCATTTTTTCTCTGTTTATTAATTATTTGAACTTTTTCCTTTAATTTAAACTTTTTTGCAAGTCCTCGACTCAAACGTTCACTAACGATCCTCTCACACATTTCGGATTTTATTATATTTTCTAAAGACTTTTCTATATAGTTTAACTGCTAACTGCCCGCTTCCTGTGTGAATTTCAACGACATGGCGTTAGTTGGGGCAATTTCAATAATAATTAGTAAGTTTTCTTTTATATGTTTTTGAAAATCTGATTTCGTTGCCTTAATCAGCGTTTGGGTTTTCAAAATCCGTTGAAATTAAGGAACTCAATTTGACATGAATCCCGGGATAACGTAATTCGAAAGTTTAAATTGGAATATATGCGGCTTTTAATGCTGATTATGACGATGAAATCAGAATTTCAAAAAATTTAAGATAAAGAGGAAATACTTTTTAAAATTTGCTTCTATCACGTCAACAAGATATAATTGCTGCGTGTCGCGATTATAATTGACATTAGTTTATTAAAAATAAATGAATGTCAAGCCTGTGTTTAGTGTTAATTATTTAAACAAATATTTAATGGTACGACAGTAATACAAACTTGGAAATCGTACTAAAATGTTTCAGCAATGAGAATATCTGATCATTAATTTACATAATTTACCGTCTTCTGCGTTTGATTAAAATTTCGTACATTCGTCATCGTTATATTAAAAGCCGCCATCTTGAAACCGAAGTAAATAGGAAAAAGTGTTAAACATACATTTGGACTCTAAGCTGGTTATTATTTATTGATTTTGATTGCATGCTTTCATATTCATTGAAATGAAATATCACAGTAAATAGTTCTGTTACCTGCATTCAACTTTTTATTGTTTTACTATCTTAACCCCTCAGGAGTGTGCAGACTAACTGCACCTATTGACAGGATTTAGACGTACCTCGGGGTACCCGAGTCTAACACACACTTACACTTACAAGACTTTAACACTTTACACTCACACTTACATTTAGGAAGGCGATAAAAGCCTCAATTAAACATGTTTGTGCTTAATGGGTCTGGTGTGCAGTATAATGGCATTCAATATAGCCTAATTAAAATGATTTATAATATAATATTTCAATATAATAAACTTATTTAAATACGATTGTAAACAAATAAATATGTTATGTACAAACAGGCTGCGTAACAGTGACGGACCAAACCTTACATATCAGATCGATTTATCACCATTAAGAAAGCTGACCTGATGGGTCAAGCGCCTGCAGACGTTTCCATTTCAAAAACCAGAATGACAAAAAAAAGTAAAAATGGCCGATGAAAATATATTTTTGCGTTTATAAATCGATTTTTATGACTGTGTAATACTCACACATGCATTTATTAATAAAATGAATAGAGCAAAGAATAGTAGACCTCGAATATATCCTTAATTTGTGTATAGAGCGCTCCACGACAGCGCTCGTAACTTTTTCCGCCATTTAACCGGTAAGGTAACCGTAATATTTACGAGAAATGTTACTGGACCAAAATCATTGGATATTTTACACTCTTTCTATAAGAGGTGGTAAAAATTACGATATGTTTTACCGTTCAACCAGTATTACAGAAAAGAACCACCAACTATACCCTCAACTTTGAATCAGAGCCAGCCATCTTGAAACGGAAGTGAGTGAGGATAAACTTACACATACATCTTTCAGGCTTTATACAAGGTTTCTTCGTACCAAATTGAAAAAAAAAACGGCCAATGCGTTTGATTAAAATTGTGTATATTAGTTATCGTTAAATAAATACCCGCCATCTTGAAACCGAAGTAAATAGGAAGAAGTGTTAAACATACATTTGGACTTTATACAAGACATCCTCCAACTGAATTTAAAAACAGTCGGTCATTGCGTCTGACCAAAGCTGCGTACACTCGTCGTCGTTAAACCAGAGGCCGCCATCTTGTAGCATAAGTAAATGGGGAATAATCTTACACATCTCTAGGGCTGAGCCCTTGCCGTGATGGAACTAAAGCTGGGCAGGGTACACGATGGCGACGGGTTTGGGTAGGTACCGTAATGGCAAAAAAGGCTGGGAAAAGTACATGATGGCGACGGGCTGGGTACATACTTTAATGTAACGTAGGACTGAGTACGTACCAAAGCTGGGCAGGGTACCTGATGGCAACGGGTTGGGTACGTAATGGAAATGGCTGGGAAGGGTACATGATGGCGACAGGCTGGGTACATACTATAATGTCACCTAGGGCTGAGTACGTTTAATGATGGTACCAGATGCTAGGCAAGGTACATGATGGCGACGGGCTGGGTACATACTATAATGTCACCTAGGGCTGAGTACGTTTAATGATGGTACCAGATGCTAGGCAAGGTACATGATGGCGACGGGCTAATTACGTAACCGTCATGGCATCGAGGGCTGCAAAGGTTACAACACGATGTCGACGGTCCGGGCACGTACCACGATTACTGATTAGGTGGTAACGACAGGTCGGGTTGATACCATGACGGCACCAAATGCCAAACAGTGTATACGATGGCGCTCGCAAACGACCTGGGTACGTACCATGATGACGATAGTAATTGCCGGAAACGGTACGGGAGAGGGAGAGGAGAGGGAGAGGGAGAGGGAGAGGGAGAGGGAGAGGATAGGGAGGGGGGAGGGAGGGGAGGGGAGGGGAGGGGGAGAGGAGGGAGAGGGAGAGAGAGAGGAGAGGAAAGGGAGAGGGAGAGGGAGGGAGAGGGGAGAGGGAGGGGAGGGGAGGGGAGGGAGAGGGAGAGGAGAGAGGAGGAGGAGGAGGGAGGGAGGGAGAGGTAGGGGAGAGGGAGGGAGAGGGAGGGAGAGGGAGGGAGAGGGAGGGAGAGGGAGGGAGATGGAGGGAGAGGGAGGGAGAGGGAGGGAGAGGGAGGGAAATGGAGGGAGGGAGAAAGAGGGAGAAAGAGGGAGAGTGAGGGAGAGGGAGGGAGAGGGAAAGAGAGGGAGAGAGAGGTAGAGGTAGAGAGAGGTAGAGAGAGGTAGAGAGAGGTAGAGAGAGGTAGAGAGAGAGAGGTAGAGAGAGAGTTAGAGAGAGGTAGAGAGAGGTAGAGAGAGGTAGAGAGAGGTAGAGAGAGGTAGAGAGAGGTAGAGAGAGGTAGAGAGAGGTAGAGAGAGGTAGAGAGAGGTAGAGAGAGGTAGAGAGAGGTAGAGAGAG
>JAJIZJ010000034.1:17500-37912 GCA_022606455.1 Callitettix versicolor | reverse complement strand
TTGGTAATGTGATGTTATAAATCAATTTGGATGATTTTTTCTGACCTTAAGCTTGCCCCTCACCTCTCCTCTTGGAGGACATGTCGCTTTCAGTGAAACCTATGTGTGCCAAATATTTAAAAAAAGTTGAAATCTCATGCTCTACTAGACTAAGTGTAGTTTTGTTAGTGTAAATGTGTGTTAGACTCGGGTACCGCAAGGGACGTCTAAATCCTCTCAATAGGTGCAGTTAATCTGCACCCCTGCGGCGTTAAAGTCTTAGGATTGACTTTAGAACTAAAACAGATTTTGACGTTAAAAAAACTTTTTATTCAAAGGTCTTCATAAGCTTTGGATAAACTTTACAAAAAAAATAGTGGTATAAAATTCAAAAACCATTAAAATTCTGGAAAAACTTTCAAATAATGCAAACTACAGAATAAATTTTGTTGAATAATTTTTTTTTCATTATAACCATGGTTATCATATTTATTTACGCACTATGTAATTAATCAAAATGACGCTGAAGTTATCATAAAACTCTATATTCATATAAACTACTGGACTGATTTTGAAGAATAATGTCTCATTTTATTATATTTGATAGTTACTAAATTATTAAACCAATTTATAACTAAACCAATTGATAGTTAAACCAACTGATATTTTAATATCAAATAAATATTGACTTCATAAATATCAAAAATTAAATCAATATAATGTTTCCCAAAGTTGTTATAATTTATAAATTATAATTTATAAATTGTTTATAATTTATAATTATAATTATAATTTGTTATAATTTATAATTCCCGTCCTTATAATTTAGACGGAAAAGGAGGCGTCTTGGCACATGCTTTTTTTCCAACAAACAATGACACAGTTGTAGAAATTCATATTGACGGTGAAGAGGATTGGTGTGTTGAAAAAAAAATCAGTTCATTGCCCTCCTGACCAATCAAGTTTTAGTGCATGAAACTGGTCATGCTCTAGGATTAAGTCACTCTAACGATAGAAATTCAATTATGTATCCTTGGTACGATGACAAAAAAATTATCGAGCTTGGAGATGACGATATTGCAGGTATACAAAGTATGTACGGTGTTCGTTCACAAAATCCTGTAACGTCAACAACAGTTCCTAGTGTTACTACGGATATGAGTATACCGTCAACAACAACAAGCACTAGTGTTAAAACTTCAAGGCCAAGAGTGACTACAAATAGGACTTCAGCACCAAATCTTTGTAATTTAAAAAATATTAACACATTTCTAATTGTCAATAATTATTTTTATTTATTTTATAACAAATGCGTGTCGCTCATTGTCAAAACGGAAACTTTTTATTTTATACAATATTACATAATATTAAAGTAAATTATAGGTCCTTAGCTTGAAAAATTACAGGTTATTTTTTGTTTGAAAGTTAAAAGCACATCACACTATGAATTACGTATCTGTAGATTTTCCGTGACAATTATGTGGTTGACTGTGAAAACGCACATCTCAAATAAAAAATTAACAACAAATTAAAGAGCACATAGACGTATGCCTATTATGCAAACAGTAAAATAAAACATACGTATTTCTTAGAACTTATGTTTCAACACACACACACACACACACACACACACACACACACACACACACACACACACACACACACACACACACACACACACACATATATATATATATATATATATATATATATATATATATATATTATAAATAATTATATATATATTATATATATATATTATATATATATATATATATATATATATATATATATATATAATTATTAATGTGTAGATAACATACTATTTCAATGTTTGATAACTGCCGCTTGATTGTTCTTTCACTGGGTAGGGGATATTTCAGATGGTTTCTTACAAAGTCAAAAGATTTCTTTGAAATGCAACGTAAGGTGACGGCTTTAGAAATATCCTCGATTATAAAATTAGGAGAAAATGTTTTTAACAGCGTTCATTATTTACAGGATTGGTTATACTTTTTGCCTGAAGATTTTGAAAGTATTTAATCACGGTATTTAATTGACGGTATTAACCACATTTATCAACGACCGTCTGGCGAAATAGTTATTTTCATAGGTTGTCAGATTTATATGTTTGAATTTCCCTCTTTGAAACTTTCTCGTAAATATCCAAAAAATTGTGCTGATATTGACATACCAAAATCGGCTGTTATAAATGGCATAGTAAACACATACAACGGCCGAACCTTTATTTTTTATAATAAAATTTACTACACTGAAATTAATGAATGTGCGTTTTTCAGTAAAAAATATGGATTGTTATATGAAGCATTACCAGGGATACCCCCCCCCCAAGTTTTAACGCAGTGTTTAGATACCGAAATGGTTTATTATATTTTTTTTAAAATGAAACATTTTATGAATTTGACGATTTTTCACATAAACTGACTAAAGCACAGTCATTCGATTTTTCAATATTCAATATAAAATGTTCAAAAATTTCTTTTCCAAAAATTCTAGAAAGTCTTAAGAAAGTTGTAACAAAACTGGATTCTATGTCTGCAATAATAGTCAAACATGGAGAAGAACACGCGACATGTGATAACAATAATTGATTAGTTATGCTATCTATAACAAGCTTCGACTTTTTCTCGTCTTTTGTGATCAGTTGTAGGGATTGGCACTTCTGCTATTTTTACAAAATATCAATGAACATTTTGTTGGAAAAAAATAACTGTTTGGAAAAACAGTTTCAAAAAACAGGTTTTGAAAAATGAAACTGGAAGTTGTATTAGCAGCTAAAACATAAGCACAAACGTTCAGTTTTCTAAGACTACTTTTTCATTCCCATTACCACCACGTCCTTAACTGTTTTTGGGTGTAAAACATTTAGAAAAAAATAATCCTTATAAGTGTAGTAATAATTAAATTACATTCTCAAAACGTAATATATATGTATGCCATTTTATATTTACAAAATGCAATGAATTTCTAATAGAAGCATTCCTTTTTTTTACTTAAAAATTAAATAGCCTTTGCATATTTACTGAAATGCAAACAATTTAGAACATTTTTAGTTGATTAAAAAATATTGATGATTGATAATAAATATAAAAAATACGTATAATTAAATTAGGTTATGTATTTACAAAATGTGAGATGTTACTGTCATATTTTTATTTGGGAGAAAGTAGGTTTTCATTTTTCAACACTGAAAAAAGTAACCTTAAGAAGTAAAATATAGTAATAAGAACATAGGCCAAATATGTTAAAATAAAATTGGCTCTATATAATTACAAAATTATATATTATTAACATTAGGTTATTATAGGTTTTTTTGGTTTTTTTTAACGTCCGACTATTGTGCACACTTGGGCTAATGCAGACGGGGGGGGGATGGGTTATTATAGGTTAATGATAGGTTATTAACATTAGCATTAGCAAAAAAATAAGTTTTCCATTTTACAACACAGAAAAAATATAAAATTTATTGTAATAACATATTTAACAAAACAAATATTTTTAAAGAAAATTAGGCTCCGGATAAAAATAAAATGTAAGACGTTTGTAATATTTCCCATCACAAAAAACAGGTTTTTCACTTTTAAACACTGAAAAAAACACTAAAAAGTCCATACATCCAATAAATAATTAAAAACTATGCACTTAATTCTAAAAACATAAAAAAAGTAAAAAAAAACTTTCAAAATTGTCCTCTAAATATTTTTAAATTTCTAAACACAAAGTAAACTACGGAGAAAAACTAATATATAACACAATTATGGCTGTTTTTACAGTTTAAAAAATGTTTGAACAACAAATTTTACATTTAAAACTTTCAAACAACTCGCAACAAAATAGAGATAAACTTTGACAACGCCCAAACAGTTCTTACTTCACTACGTTGCAACAAGAAATAGAGGGAAGTAGTAGTACAGTAGCAGTAGTAGCACAGTAGCAGTAGTATCACAGTAGCAGTGATCGCCAGACATGGCTCCGTGTGACTTTTTCCTATTTCCAAAAATAAAGAGAACCTTAAAGTGCAGTCGTTTTACAGCCATAGATGACATTAAAAGCGCATCGCTGAAAGAATTAAAGGCTATCTCAAAGATCGAGTTTGAGAAGTATTTCGAGGATTGGAAGAAGCGCTGGCACAAGTGCATAATCTCCAGTGGGGATTATTTTGAAGGCGACAACATCAATGTAGAAGAATAAATAAATATTTTGTTCAAAAATTAAAATTCTCGTTACTTTCTGAACACACCTTGTATGCTGCAGGTCGCGTCACACACATTAGATCGAAGAGGCGCATGTTGTTTGATTTGCGTTACGTTATTATGTAGGCACTTTTTTTGACGTGCTTTCTTCGTATTGCTAAACAAATTTTTTATTAATTATTTCATAATTTTTCATGGATATTTTTAAACTTTTCAGCTTTTTTTTCCAGTGTTCATTAATAATTTATTTTTTTCTGTTTGTGTCTCGCGCTCTAGGCACGAGCTTTGTCGACCTAAAGGGGAATACTGTTCCGTTCTGAAAGAAAGGTTTTGAATGTTTTAAGGATTTGAAGTATGATACAAGATACATTTCTGTTATAGGTAACAATATTTCACCCCTTTAAAAACGCTAGATTTTAGAGTTAGATGACATTTCCAATCTGGTTGCATTCTGAGAAATGCTTACCTGTGTATCAATTGTGCGTCTGAAAACACGGCACGTTTAAGTTTGATGCTGAAATGGACTTAATTTATTTTAGTTTCGTGTTTACAGAGTCAAACAGAAAAAAATGCTACGACTAAAGTAATGAAATTATTATGTCAATAAAATGAACAAGTCGATTGATTTATGATGACATCCAAACAAGTCATCCACAATCGCACGTATTGGTCGAGCATGTTGGGATCTAGGGGCTCATCCGACATGACGGCCGTGTATGCGCTTTATTTGACCGTGTACGTGCTTGACCGATTTTTTGAGTTGGGCGTTCGGTTCGATAGCTACACCCAACTTGAGAAGAGCGCCTGACATTTGGAACGTGTATGGGGAACTGTCGAGCGGCTCGCCTGACACGAGCACAGTTTCCCTCATTTTCAGTAGTGTGCAATTGTAATCACACCTTTTGGCGTGATTACAGTAAAATGTTTTTAACTGTAAGAAGTAATTTTTATAAAACTGTATAGAAAACAACGTTCACTGAAAAAATTAAAAGTTATAGTTGCCTCTAAAAAGATTGATGTGTCCAACTAGGCGTTTATTAAAACACTAATTGGGTCTCTGATTGTTGTATCTCGCCATGGATTAAGTTTCGAAACTTTAAAATACTTCTGCAAAATAACCCTCATTTGTCCTCAAAATTTTCTGAAATCTTGATGCTAACTGTTGACCAGTTCTGTCAGTAAAACCATTTGGCTGAATTTGTTTCGATACTGTTGCTTACACCACAATCTCCACGCTTGCTTGTGAACATCCACTGTTTCCTTAGAAATATCACATAACGAATTGCTGATTATATTAAAATGGTGACTAAATTATCTCCTATGATAAATTGATAATATTGCTATTAGGTCATAATGGGCTAGAACAAGAAAAAATACAGAGCATGTATTCAAAAATACTTTCATTTCTAAGGTGTAATTTTATTATTAAATTATTTTAGACTGCCTTACATTTCGTTAGCATGTCACATTAACCCCTTAATAGCCGTTTTTGTTAGCAAAAACAATAATAGAATTTTCTAATTGCACATAAAATGTGTCCTACAGTAGTATTTAATTTTACCTATCAACAATACAAAATCATTGTTCGAACACATGTTATTCGAACTTCTTAAAATATTTAGGAACGAAAATACAGACAGAATGAGATTACAAGGTAAGTTAAAATAAACAAAATGTTACCAAATGTAATACTGGAAACAAAAAAATTACCCTAACTTCTAACAATCCTGCAGGTTTTCTTTCATTATTTTGTAGAATGTCTATTTAAATCTATTTTTCTTACGTGTCTTACATAATCGTTGCAGTTTACAAAAACAATTGACTAGGACCATAATACAGTTTATTTAACTCAGAAAATGATATATTATACGATTCATCTTACAGCAAACTTGTACAAATTAGTCTTATCTTTGAAACTTGAATTTTATTTAGTTGTCTATCGGGCAAATTAATAGCTGCTTTTTTTGATAACCCTAAACAGTGAGCAAACTTGAACTTTCCTCCCTGTTTTGGGTTAGCAAAACGGTAACTTCGCTCACTACTGTAGCAAACATAAATAAACTGATAACTGTTAGAAATTTCTTAACAGATTAAGTTGTTCCTACAATTCATTATTTACCTTCTAACAGACCGTAATTAGTTATTGTGATTTGTACAAAGTTACATTTAATTTCTAATCACTTGTTTTATGTTTTAGTTGTAAGCGTTGTTCAATTCCGATAAACCAAGGGATTCGGATAATGTAAGTAAAAAAACTTTCTTTCTGTGCAGTTTGAAATTTTCTATTCATATTGACGATGTTATGCTCAATCGCTGATGTGACAGAAACGGATTTCCCACATTTTTTTTACAATTTTCTTGAAAATCTGTTCTGACCATTAAAATCAGAACATTTCATGCTTTTGATGAAAATCGTGTCAACGAGAGAACGTTATCCGTTTGTTATGAATAATACACTCCTCTCTTTCTTTCTTTCTCTCTCTCTCTCTCACACACACACACACACACACACACACACACACACACACACACACACACACACACACACACACACACACACACACACACACACACACACACACACACACACACACACACACACACACACACATACAATTCACTCACATTCGAAATTTTCGGCCGTCTTGATTGAAACTTCGCACGAAAATCGATTATAGTAATACGTTGGTAATTTCGTAAACCAGCAAATGTCCTTCAACAGTTTCAGAAAAACGGCAATTTCAAATCTTTAAAAACAAACTATAATTTTTGTCCGAAATCTTTTTGGAAATTCCACATCACCATTATCAACAGCCTTAAAAACCGAATATATTACCACTTTGAATTTTCAAAAACCGTTGAAATTAAGAAATTTAATTTGCCATTGGTTTAGATTATTTTCGTACTTTCAATGCAATTTGAAAGTTTGAAATGCTAATATACGCAGATTTCAATGCTGCTGATGATGGTAGTGAAATCAGAATTTCAAAAAATGGTAAAATAAAGATAAATACTTTTGGAATTCTTTTCAATCACATCAGCGATACAGCTGATATCGCAATTTTAATTCCACTCTGACAATTTTGAAGTATTTTTTTTCTCTTATGAGAAAAAAATTTATTTTTTCAGGAAAACTTCGATTTGGCCGACGCCGATGACTACGAAGAAAAGAGAAATAAGATGTACGATGGCACATTGGCACAACAATTCAATGTTCAACTGCGTGTAAGTGTAAAACCACTTTTATGATTTGTTATTTTATTGCAAAGCTCGGTTGTGTACTGCCAAGCATACTGATTCGTAAGATTACAAAACTTGACAGAAGTTCCTGGAACATTAGTTGCTTAAATACCCACAGAGCATGCTGGTGTTACATGAAACATCATGAACATTATAAAGATTAGGTTATTACTAATAATAACATGTTTTAATAGAAAAAATATAGTTTTTTAAAATTAAAATTAATTGATTTCCATTAAAAAGCTTGCTTGCTTGTGTGTGTGTGTGTGTGTGAGAGAGAGAGAGAGAGAGAGAGAGAGAGAGAGAGAGAGCGTGCATGTGTGGTGGGTGGGTGTTTAACAGTACAGATCGCGTGGTCGTTTTCATGTTTATGGTTTTGTCGAGCCACAACTACAAAACAGCGGCCTTCAGCTGCTGAAATACCCCGCCAGTTGTTATTACCTATACACTACGCTCGCGGAACAAATATTCGGTCGACATCCTCTGTTTGTTCGTGCGTAACCGTTGGACAAAAAAATAACCAAAAATGTATTCCTTAAGCTAGCGAAGTAATTTTCCTAAACTTAAGCTCCTACCTCGTGACACTGGCTTGGCAGTTTTGGGTTAGTAGGCCCAAGATGGTTATCTTCCATGAGGCCAAAACGTTCCATCTTCTTTTTTGCTTATGGTAGGAATTTTCGTCTGTCGACAGTAAGTGCCTGGGTAAAGGATGTTAACCTATCCTTTGAGTTATAACGTTAACAAGGCTGTGAAACAAAAGTTGCCTTTACATTTTCAGTAAGAAGTTGTTGATCTTTTTTTTTAAGAGGGGCCGTTTAAATTCGTGTTAATCATAAACTTTATTTCTTTCTTCCCCTTGTAATCAGAAGTAATCAATCTCCTGCCTTTACCTCCCTGTCTTTCACGTAATCGCTACATTACATTAAATTAGTTTTTGAAGTTATGGGGTTTGGTGACCTCTTCCTGACTAACTCATTTTGATGGAGGTCCTCACCCTTAGCCTCCCGCTGGAAAGACCCTCACAATCATAGATTTAGTGGCCTGCAGTTTTTCACCATTCCTGCATAATCCACACACGGGTTCTCTGTGGTACATTCCTATCCTGTTCATGTGTACCTTCAAACCACAATGCTCTGCAATGATTTTTCCAAATGGTTTTCCTGAGTTCTGGCTGACAGCCTTCGAGTCTTGGGGAACGATTCTCGTCAGCGCTATAAGGGTTGAGTTTCTCTCACCAAAGGTTTGATCCTTGGAAAGCCTTTTTTTTAGGTTTCATCAAAAGCCTTTTTGCTACCACCATTTTCCTTTTCACTTTACGTTTTCGCGCTATCGATTAACATTTTCATTTCTACGAACGTCTATCTTATTTGTAATTGCCCCGCAGGGGTGAAGACTAGTTGCACCTATTGAGAGGATTTAGACGTCCCTCGCGGTACCCGAGTCTAACACACACTTACACTTACAACACTACACTTACGACTTTTACACTTTACAATACCACTTACATTTAGGGAGGCGATAATAGCCTCAATGTGCTTTTCGTCTTAAAAAAAAAAAAAAATGATTTCAAATTGGCTGTCGCCTTGCAGATTTACGATGTGCAGATGTCTTACTTCTTCCACCTGAGGTTAAGTAGGTCTACCCTAGTGTCCTTACAGTCTGCTGTCATTTTCTGCAATAAATTTCCATTGAATTACATTTCCAGTTCCCTCGCCCTCCATGCTCTTTTTGTTGAGTAGGTCTACCATAGCGTCCCTACAGTCTGCTGTCATTTTTTGCTTTAAAGTTCCATTGAGTTACATTTCCAATTCCCTCGCCCTCCATGTTCTTTTTCTTGAGTAGTTCTAACATAGCGTCCTACAGTCTGCTGTCATTTTCTGCTTCAAAGTTCCATTGAGTTACATTTGCAATTCCCTCGCCCTCCATGCTCTTTTTGTTGAGTAGGTCTACCCTAGCGTCCCTACAGTCTGCTGTCATTTTCTGCTTTAACGTTCCATTATTACATTCTCAGTTCCCTCTCCCTCCATGTTCTTTTTCTTGAGTAGTTCTAACCTAGCGTCCTACAGTCTGCTGTCATTTTCTGCTTTAAAGTTCCATTGAGTTACATTCTCAGTTCCCTCGCCCTCCATGTTCTTTTTGTTGAGTAGGTCTAACCTTAGCGTCCTACAGTCTGCTGTCATTTTCTGCTTTAAAGTTCCATTGAGTTACATTTCCAGTTCCCTCGCCTTCCATGATCTTTTTACTACCGGGATCCACTTTTGCCAGTTCGCCAAGGTTTTCTGGGTTTGAATGTTTGTTTCAAGCCATGAAAATCGCATAATTAGCTAAGGAAATAAAATGTCACCGAATGCATAGGTAAGGCTAGGTTAAAACTGGAGTTCGCCTGGTTTCCAGAGCCCGCATACTTAAACTAAGCTCTCCCTTAGCCACATTGTGTTAGAGCCTTCTGCGTGTGTTGTTCCACCTTGGCTGGGGGTGGAAGTATCTAACTCAAGAGCAGATGAAGAAAGGTTAAATCCAGCTACAGCACATCGAAATCGCCAAACCCGTAATCACATTGAATGCATGAGAGTCTGAGTGGACGTTATCACTAGTGTTTATTATTTTAGGGTTGTCCGTGAAAAACACCACAAACACATTTTTTAATATAGTTATAAGCTACAATATTGTTAGAAGAATGGTTGGCAAAACATGGGGACTGAGACCAGTAATGATGAAGTATATCTATACTGTGATCATTAAACCTATGGTGTGATATGGTGCTGTAGTGTGGTGGACTAAGGCCGAGCAGAGGGGGGCCAGAGAGTCTCTAAGTTGCAGAGGTTGACCTTCCTGTGCATCACTGGCTGTATGGACACTGCGCCAACGGCAGCCATGGAGATCATTCTTGGATTTCCCCCTATTGACCTTTTTCTCATGGGGGAGGCACGTAAAGCAGCTTATAGACTGCAGGGTGGTGGTGGCTGGCTGCCCTCTATCTATGGGCATGCTAGAATCACAGACAAGATCTTTGACCCAATCTTGTTGATGGGGACTGATCAGATGGTTAAACGGCACATAGTATCTAGACCCTTTGATGTCAACTTGGCCTTTGAGGGGAGAGATCGTGTGTTGGAAAAACCTGGAGACATAGTATGGTATACAGATGGCTCCAAGACAAAGTCAGGCACTGGTGCTGGGGTGTACGGTCTGAGACCAGGGTTAAAGAAAGTAATTACCCTGGGACAGCATAAAACAGTATTTCAGGCTGAAGTGATGACCATTAATGACTGTGTTCCGAAGAACTTGGATCGGGGCTTCAAAAAGGCACGTATGCATATTCATACCGATAGTCAGGCAGCAAAAAAAGCACTTGCGGGTTCTATAATACAGTCCAAGCTGGTCTGGGATTGTCGGAAGAACCTTGACGCTCTGTCCCTGGGTAACCGGTTAACTCTTCATTGGGATCCGGGGCATAGGGGAGTTGTGGGTAATGAGGATGCAGACCGACTGGCTGGACTTGGATCTACATCTGAGTTTATCGGACCTGAGCCGGCTTTAGGAATTTTTCTATCGTTGGCCAGGTCCGCTATTAAGAGATGGATTACAAATCAACACCAGATGGGACAACCTTCATGGGCATTCCCAAAGTAAACGTCTCTTAAGCAAAGTTCCTTTTGGAGGACTCAAAGGGGCAGCAGATGTCCTGGGCAGAGCACAACTCAGGAGGATCATGGGGCTCATAACAGAGCACTGTGGTCTGAGGGTAATCATGAAAAGGATAGGTATGTACCACGGAAATACCTTGTGCAGGAAGGAGGAGGAAACTGCAGGTCACATAATTTATGATTGTGAGGCTGTTGCTAGTAGGAGGCTAGGAGTTTTTGGTTTCCAAGACCCTAGGGATCTTCAGCAGAGTGAGCTAGTCAGTGGGTTGTTGGAACTTATTAGGGGCACCAATCTGCTGAACTAGGTATTTGAGGTTAAGTTGCACAATAGGTCAATCGATCGCAGTGCCTGGGGTTGAATTATCCATTCCTCCAGTATATAATCTTAATCTTACATTATTGAATTAAAAAACGTTGATACTATTAAAACCAATTTGAATGGCAGTAATATTCGCAATTTAACCATTTTTTTCTATTTTGTAGTAAAAGTACACGAACTTTTATCTGAATAATAATTTTTTTTTAAAATACTACGTATTTTTTTTTAAAGTAAGAAATGTAGTAGCCTATTCCTCCGAAATCTAAAGAATTTTTAAAATTAAAAAAATTAGAAAAAATGAGAGTGTTCCAGTGTTAATACTTATTTGCACAATTAATTTTTATTGGATCAAGACACAAAAATATTAAACTTTATAATAAAAAATATATTTATGAAATATAAAATCAGATTATTTATTTTAATAAATACATATATTATATTTATATAAATAAACAAATATATTTCAAAAATATTTTAAATAACACAAAAATATATTAATTATAAATACAAATGAAATAGGCTATTTACCTTAAATTAAGCTAAATTAAATTAAATAGGCTAAGTGCATTACAACAACCTGAGAGCGTTAAAACTGACAGCGTTCGAATAAATTGTCAATTAATTATTCGGTGCTTTCTGGAAATGATGACTGAAAAGCTGCCATTTATTTCAAACTGAACGCCTCTTTTATACCTGTTTATCTTCACCTGGTGAGCTTGACAAATCAGGAACGTCGAAACGACTTCAATGTCACGCCTCTTCTTTCCGCAGTCTCCATTGTATAAAATGTTAAAATGAATGTCAGAAGAAAGATTAATTTCTGTTTAAAATAAACAAAAATAGAAATATAATAATTTTGTGCCTTTTTTTGTTTTTTTTTGAAATTTTTGAACGTGTTAATCTGTTGTCTTTGTATACATATATATATATATATATATATATCTCATATATATATATATATATATATATATATATATATATATATATATATATATATATATATATATATATATATATATAAATATTAAAGGCAAAAGCACATTGAGGCTATTATGGCCTCCCTAAATGTATTTTTTTTTTTTTTTTTTTTTTTTTTGGTGTTTAACGTTCGACTATTGGGCTGCCCCTAAATGTAAGTATGAGTGTAAAGTGTTAAAGTCGTGTGTGTTAGACTCGGGTACCGCGAGGGACGTCTAAATCCTCTCAATAGGTGCAGCTAGTCTGCACCCCCTGCGGGGACATGTTTTTATATTAATATATTAATTAATATAAAAATATATTAATTAAATATAAAATCAGATTAATTAATATACCACAAATATAGCCTATTATAAAAATAATACATTTATTTATATAGATAAATATAATATATATTTATAAAATAAATACAAAGGTAAATACATTATACAATATGTTGTTACAAATAAAAATAAACAACATTACGGGAAATATTGCTCTGACTGCTAAATAGTGAAAAATTACCTTCAATTTTTTTTCTTATTTTTGTCTTAACATCCGCCTCTACGCCAGTTAGACTAATGAGGACGAAGGATCGGCGTTAACGCAAAGGGTTTTAATTATCTCAGTAATAAATTTCCGAACCTACGACCTTGAGATACGCAACCGGTGTCTTAGCCATCTCGATCACCGAGTTCTATTTATGTTCTTTAAAACCCCATCTCTCACTGCTTCGACTGCAGGTTGGGTAGGTCCTCCTAGAGTCCCTTTTCTGCTGCAATGCACTGCTCGTGGATTCCATGTAGTTGCATACAGCCCTTCTACGCTATTTTCACTCCATATGTCCACTTTTGCCAGTATCCCAGGATTTTCTGGATTTTGAAGGTTTGTTACCTCAGCTTGCGTCAGCTATAAGCTTTTTGCGTTTCCTTTCTCCAGTGTCCTTGACGATCCAGAATCTTGTGAAGCTCCTTATCTGGTTGTCGAGAGTCTCCTTTTGGGTCTCAGGGCCTAGCACTCGAGGAGTATGTGTGCTGCAGTTTCAGCCTCCTGCCCGCACAGACGACAATCGGGCGACATTTGTAGCAATCACACCTTATATAGATGACTCCGGATGTTGCCTTGTCCCATGATAATGGCGACGACCTGTCTCAGCGAACTCTTCTTGCACTGAACAAGTGTCCTTGTTAGTGTAGAATATAGTCCCGAGAGAAGACTTTTCCCTAATCGTTGCCCAGGGAATTGTCTCCATCATTTGATGTTTTACCCTAGTCCAATTCCTTACTGCTCCTCTCGCAGTTGTGCGACTAATCCCACAAGCGGGCTCTGGTCCCACTAGTCGATCAACAGCTCCTCTTTTGGCCATAATGTCTGCTCTCACGTTTCTCTCAGTCCGGCAATGCCCAGGAACCCATCCTATTTGCACCATATTAGCACTTAACAGGACAGAGGGTTCGGAGAGAATCCCACACCAACTTGGATGTGGTTTCTACAGACTGAGAGCCTGTAATGCCGCCTGGCTGTCTGTGAGTTTTAGAATGTCCTTACCTGTAAGTCCTTCCTCTATGACTCAATGAGCACATGCCAAGATTGCAAAGCTCTCAGCTTGGAATACAGTGCAAAACCTTCTTAGGTTAGCATTAAATGCAGCACCAGTGGTTTCGCAATATCCTTCATATCCAGACTGTTGATCATTAAATGATCTATCTGTGTACCAGACAAGCTGACCTGGACATACCGGACGCTTGCTTTCCCAGTCCTCTCGTGAATAGAGAAGATCTGTGAAAGGTCGAGTAAAGACATACTGAGTGCATATGCTAACAGTTAGAATGCCTAACACTGAGTCTTTTACAACTTTTTCGACGATCTCTAAGTTCCGCTCCCCCACCATTCGCCAAAGTTATGTAGCTTATAAGCAGCCTGTCTCGCCTCCGACATTATGAATATGTCCAGACACGACTGGTTTAACAAAACCTCTAGAGCAGTTGTAAGAGGCCTTAAAGCACCAGTATGCTTCCAAGCCGCTGCAAGCTTGCCAATTTCCTGCCTGCTGCAGCTTTGTGTCGCTTTTGGGCACAGGAAGGTTACATCCAGCTACAGCAACTCTGGATTGTAAAAACCCGTACTCACAATGTATGAGCCCCTGAGCGGAGAATGCTTTTTGATATTCGGAGTCGAAATCAGCTGCGCAGAATCGCCGTGCGCATTCTAACACCACCAATTCCAGACGTCAGCAGGCATTATTCATCACCAATAATGACTAACGGTTGAACGGATTTCCCGAAAAACTATCTTGTCCAAGCTATTAATCAATTTTTTTGTGTGTTTAACGTCCGACTATTGTGCACACTTGGGCTAATGCATGATTTAGCCTATAGCGTATGAAAATGCCAAGCCCTCGCCGGGAATCGAACCCGGGTCCTCGGGGTGAAAACCTAGTACGCTATCCACTAGACCACCAAGGCGGCTATTAATCAAATCAAATTTCGTGCCAAATAGGCTTAAATTAGCGTTTTAATCTTCTTTTTTTATTTTATTTTAAGGCGAAAAGCACATTGAGGCTATTATCGCGTCCCTAAATGTAAGTGTGAGTGTAAAGTGTTAAAGTCGTAAATGTAGTGTTGTAAGTGTAAGTGTGTGTTAGACTCGGGTACCGCGAGGGACGTCTAAATCCTCTCAATAGGTGCAGCTAGTCCGCACCCACTGCGTGGTTTAATCTTTTAAATTACATTGTAAATACGAAAATATACAGCCGTATAATTATCTCACAAATTAACGGAATTAGAACATTTAAAATGTTATTTTATGTAGATTTTAACGCTGATTACGACAGTGAAATCAAATTTTAAAAAATAGGCTTAATATATACATATTTTATAAAATATTTTTTTATAGACCTATTATAAAAAATTTATATAATTTTTTATTAGGCCTATATTATTTATAAATTTTATATTTATATTAAGGCGAAATACACATTGAGGCTATTATCGCCTCCCTAAATGTAAGTGTAAGTGTAAAGTGTTAAAGTCGTAAGTGTAGTGTTGTAGGTGTAAGTGTGTGTTAGACTCGGGTACCGCGAGGGACATCTAAATCCTCTCAATGCGGGGTAGGCTTAATAGAAAATTATTTTTTATTTTAATATTTGAAATGATGCCATTTTGAAACTGTTGACAGGTTATCGTTGGGAAATGAACTTATCCAAACTATTACCAGAATCGATTTTCGTGTCGAGTTCGAATCAAATCGGATCAAAATTGCAAACTCTACAGCACGAGCGCGGGCGCGCGCACTCAAAAATACTTTTAAAAATTTAACTACTTGAAGTGTTTTGTATAGGTCAGTTTCAACGCGCATTTCAAGATCCCGGTTCTACGTCTTACTGCGACAGCTGCTTCAATAACATATACAATGGAAATTTACCACAAACACTGTCCACTTTAACGTCCAATCCAGTTCTTCTGTAGCATATTCGTGAGCCTAAACTCCTATATACGTAGATAAGCCTACTGTAAGGCTAAGCCTGTTTGTTTTCTGCTTTGGACAGATAAGAGCTGTTGGACCTTTATATCTGTTGAAATTGGTAAAGTCAATTGGCTTGAGCGGCTTCAGGAATATGTTATATTCCTGTACTATTGTACAGGAACACTGTACTATTGTACAGTGTTTTAACATTCTTCGCGCCTTAAGAGTTGCAGACTACAGGTTTTTTGTCTCTCTCACCAAGGTAAATATTTGCCTACTAAGTTAATTTCATAATTGACAAAGCAACACGACAAATCGATGGCTGCAGGGCATCAGATACAGTAGTTAATACAGATTCAACTTGAAGTTACTCGCATGTGATTGTGAAGCGTTTCGCTGGGTGTGAAAGCGTATCACACATTTTAAGTGGACATATTGCATGATTTTTTATTATATGCATTATATTTTTATGCATTATTATATTTTTATTGTATTATTTTTTATTATATACTTTGTTTCTAACTGATTTATTTTAATTTTCAGTTTTTTAATAGTTAAATTTATTTAAAAAAGATTTCATTTTATACAAGAAACACGACAAATTTTACGAAATTCTTAGTGGTCACACCAAAAAACTAAATTTATAAACAAAAATTTAAAAATTAATATTTATAAATTTAATATGAATCAACATTATAATAAAAATAATATGAATTTTTAATATGAATAAAATGAATATGAATCAACCAATAATAAAAATACTAAACTAAAACACTAAACACAAAACAAAACAAAAAAAAGAAGGGTAAAAGTGACTATGTATGCACAAATATAGGGAGAATAATAATATAGGGAGAATAATAATATAGTGAGAATAATAAAATAGTGATAATAATATAGTGAGAAAGCAGTTACACGATTGGGCACGCTGCGGCAACTTGGCCGCAGAATTAACTATCTCGCATTCATGCCTTATTTCCACACAGACTGAAGATAAGATGGTATTATTTTTATACAGTTCGTGTCCCTCAAGGTGGTCTTGACAAATACTCAAAGCCCTGAAAACATTTCTCCATCGATACCTACCGTAAGATGCGTAAATAAAAGATTGCGGCCAATTTGCCGCTAGCGCGCCCACTTATGTATCAAACAGTGCGTTATTTTTAACTTTTATTTTTAACATTTATTTTATTTTTATTAATGTGTTTATTAGTGTGTTGATTTAGGTGTGTTTAGTTTTTCTTATATATATATATATATATATATATATATATATATATATATATATATATATATTTCCTAATTAAATTATTAATATGTTTATATAATGGCTCAAAATATGCGTAAGAATAATAAAGTCGTACAGTGAAGCAAGAGAATTAATCAGTAATATTATTAAAAAAATGTCATAGTGAAGCAGCATCAAACACATTATCATTTCCTTTAACACAGGCAACGAAACGAGCTGCAAATTATTGCGCAAAGTCTGAGAGATTTATTGTTAAAATGCGTGACGGAATAAAAAAAACACTGCAGAAAATTTAGATAAAAATTATCTACTCAGGGGGAAAAAACGTAAAGCACGAAGTGGAGAAAAAAGTGTAGTGTCAATTGATGACTTCGAAAAAGATGCAATACTACATTAATTCAAGACTATTTTATCAAGAGGAAAACTGTGCCATCCATCTTAAAATTGTTACCCGTTGTAAAACAACGCATACATTTCCCGTGGGGTGAAGATTCCTTGTTAAGAATAGCCACTAAACTGGGTTTGGCGTGGCGTAAATGTCAAGTAAAAGAAAGTTGTTAGTTGAAAGGCCGGCCAATATTGATTTACGTTATAAATATTTAGTTAAAATGTTCGAAATTCCGGGGAAAAATATTTCATCTTGACTTTTTTTTAACGTCCGACTATTGTGCACACTTTGGCTAATGCAGACGATCGGATGATTTATAGCGTATGAAAATGCCAAGCCCTGGCCGGGAATCGAACCCGGGTCCTCGGGGTGCCTAGTACGCTGACAACTAGGCAACCGAGGCGACCGTGTTCAGTGTGATATGACAATGAGAAAAGAACAACTTATTCCTTTGTTAAATACTCATAAACCTAAGGAAAAGAATTACAAATTCGATTTGTACCTATCTAGCTTAGGCCACGAAGTTGTTACGATCCCTCTGTAGTTGTTTATGCGATCGCGTTAGCTTGGGCCAAAGTCAAAAGATTTATGAAAGACAATAATTGTGGTGATGTAAGACTGAACAATCTATTTCGACTTACTGAACGCGGGATCGCTTAGTGACACGAAGTTGTTACGATCCCTCTGTAGTTGTATATGCAATCGCGTTAGCTTGGGCCAAAGTCAAAAGATTTATGAAAGACAATAATTGTGGTGATGTAAGACTGAACAATCTATTTCGACTTACTGAACGCGGGATCGGTTAGTGACACGAAGTTGTTACGATCCCTCTGTAGTTGTTTATGCGATCGCGTTAGCTTGGGCCAAAGTCAAAAGATTTATGAAAGACAATAATTGTGGTGATGTAAGACTGAACAATCTATTTCGACTTACTGAACGCGGGATCGCTTAGTGACACGAAGTTGTTACGATCCCTCTGTAGTTGTTTATGCGATCGCGTTTGCTTGGGCCAAAGTCAAAAGATTTATGAAAGACAATAATTGTGGTGATGTAAGACTGAACAGTCTATTCGACTTACTGAACGCGGGATCGCTTAGTGACACGAAGTTGTTACGATCCCTCTGTAGTTGTTTATGCGATCGCGTTTGCTTGGGCCAAAGTCAAAAGATTTATGAAAGACAATAATTGTGGTGATGTAAGACTGAACAATCTATTTCGACTTACTGAACGCGGGATCGCTTAGTGACACGAAGTTGTTACGATCCCTCTGTAGTTGTTTATGCGATCGCGTTAGCTTGGGCCAAAGTCAAAAGATTTATGAAAGACAATAATTGTGGTGATGTAAGACTGAACAATCTATTTCGACTTACTGAACGCGGGATCGCTTAGTGACACGAAGTTGTTACGATCCTCTGTAGTTGTTTATGCGATCGCGTTAGCTTGGGCCAAAGTCAAAAGATTTATGAAAGACAATAATTGTGGTGATGTAAGACTGAACAGTCTATTCGACTTACTGAACGCGGGATCGCTTAGTGACACGAAGTTGTTACGATCCTTCTGTAGTTGTTTATGCGATCGCGTTAGCTTGGGCCAAAGTCAAAAGATTTATGAAAGACAATAATTGTGGTGATGTAAGACCGAACAGTCTATTTCGACTTACTGAACGCGGGATCGCTTAGTGACACGAAGTTGTTACGATCCCTCTGTAGTTGTTTATGCGATCGCGTTAGCTTGGGCCAAAGTCAAAAGATTTATGAAAGACAATAATTGTGGTGATGTAAGACTGAACAATCTATTTCGACTTACTGAACGCGGGATCGCTTAGTGACACGAAGTTGTTACGATCCCTCTGTAGTTGTTTATGCGATCGCGTTAGCTTGGGCCAAAGTCAAAAGATTTATGAAAGACAATAATTGTGGTGATGTAAGACTGAACAATCTATTTCGACTTACTGAACGCGGGATCGCTTAGTGACACGAAGTTGTTACGATCCTCTGTAGTTGTTTATGCGATCGCGTTAGCTTGGGCCAAAGTCAAAAGATTTATGAAAGACAATAATTGTGGTGATGTAAGACTGAACAATCTATTTCGACTTACTGAACGCGGGATCGCTTAGTGACACGAAGTGATTGGGAAGATTATTCTAACCATGTCAACAAAATAGAAGAAGAATATTGGGTAAAAGATGGAATGGTATCAGATGTGGTGGATGATCTGATTATTTCTCTTGGCGAATCCGATAGATCTTCTACCGATTCCGAGGTGGATCTCTAGCCACAGAACGTCCTTGAGGTAAAACAAAATTAAGTAACTTACTGTCAAATTACACAGTCTTACAAATTAATTACATAAATTAGATACTAAATAGTCCCCTATACAAAATTTCATGTTCCTGTATCAATTGTTGTACCCGCTATCGGATGAAAACTAATGTTTTTAGATACGTTAGTAGCGATAATTCTTAGAAATTTAAAGGTGTGTGTGTCAACATCAACATCAGAGGCACAGTTACAGTTGTACCAGCGGTGGACAGTAGTCGGTCTGCTGCGCCTGAAATAAGCACTTCGAAGTCGTGGGTTCGACTCATGCAGTTACTGCCGTAATTTCCGTTAACTCCGTTCCCTCGTCATCATTATTCTAACTGGCATAAAGTATAAGAAAAATAATAAAATAAATTATATTACTACTGTTTATTATTTAATGTTTTATTTACATTATTAATTGCTAATTTATGCAGATTTTCTGATTCCGGTGGTGAAACTAGATTTCCGAAAAAGCGTAAAATTAAAAAGTTACATACTTTTTTAAATTTGTAATTGTCGCCATTTTGAAACTGTTGGTAACGAACTTGCCCGAGCTATTAATAAGAACTATTTTCGCGCCAGTTTTAAATCAAATCTGCAAAATATTTAGCATAAATTGTTGAACGTTCAAGTTACATTGAAAATACAAAA
>JAJIZJ010000034.1:0-12500 GCA_022606455.1 Callitettix versicolor | reverse complement strand
GGATAAGTTCTGGGACCGAGCAGCTTATAGGCGTCTGGCAAGCACATGAATGTTGAGTTATAAGTGTCGGAGCCCATAGCTGAGTCTATCAAAACAAGTGGTTGCATTCTGTGAGTTCATAGAGGGCGGCTGCCAGTGGTACTTGGGTTTGGGGAACCGTAACTGTGTACCGGAACCCATTCCTAAAATATTCTGGAGTGCTCACAGACCATGTATTTCGGCTCCAGGATATCTGGAGGTCCCCCCCAATTTATTGGGGGTTCTCGCTTTAGTTCGAGTATCCTGGGCTGCTGGTGGTCGTCTGGATGCACCCTGTGCCAGTTGTTCGAAACATCTTCGTTCATGAATCGCTCGGTAAAACAAACTATGGATGAAATAACAAAAAACGCCAAAATTTCGTTGAAGAGACATCGTTCAACTGTATCTGATGAGTCTACCAGTTCAGTTAATCATGATGTAGAATCGTTGGTAGCTTCAATTTCAGAACTACCAACTCCAAAATTTTAGTGTTTAGCAACCAGGAGGAAGGGGCAGATCTGTCAAAGACGTCGCCCTTCCTTATACATAAGGCGATTTCGGGTAGAGCAGGTTCTGTAGCTTCTATTAAGAAGTTACAGAATGGAACATTATTAGTGGAAACTAAAAATGAGAAACAGAGCCGCTCGTTGATGAAAATGACCTCCTTCTTCGACCTGGTTAAGGTATCTGTGGTACCCCACAGGTCTTTGAACTCAGCGAAGGGGGTTATTACATGTAGAGATCTTTTACATGTAAGTCTCAATGAGATAAAAACGGAACAAGCATCGGAGTCCGTGATTGACGTGACACGCATAATGCACAGCATAAATGGGCAGAAGGTATCAACTCCCTCGTTGATACTAACCTTTGGGAAACCTACACTACCTGAATTTATTTATGCCGGATACCAACGGCTTTCAGTGCGACCATATGTTCCGAACCTTCGACGTTGCTTCAAATGTCAGTGCTTCGGACATATGAGTTCTTCTTGTACAGAGCCGGAGGTATGTGGCCAGTGTGGAAGTAAAGGTCATAGCAGTGATGGATGCACAAATGATACCAAGTGCTCGAATTGCGGGGGCGATCACCCAGCTAGATCGTTCAACTGCCCTAAATTTAAGGAAGAAAAAGCTATCCTCACAATAATGGCAAAGGATAAACTATCCTTTTTAGATGCGAAAAAGGTTTTTAAGGTTTCTCAATCTCCAGTGGAAGGCAAATCATTTGCTGCTGCTACTGCTTCATCAAGCTCTAAGCAGTCATCCTGTGCTAATTGTAACGAGCTCTCAAAAACGGTTAAAGCATTGACTGATCAGATAGCTAAACTGCTAGCCCTGTTTTCCTCTGGTTCTGCTCCGGCTCCTGCTTCTGCACCAGAGAAGACTGTTTCAACAGTTTCACATAGTCCTGATACAGCAAAAACTTTAACCGATAAAAGTCAGACTACAAAAAAGACTGTACAAAAAAACCTCTTCTGTCTAAGTCACAGGTACTTAAGCCTGTTGACAAGAAGATCCCCCTTGGCCTTGAGTATTTTTTAAAAAAGAAAGCGAATACTGCTCCTCCGTCAGTTGGGGAAAAAATAAAATTTCTAACATTGCAGGAAACAAACCTGATAAAAAAAATAGGAAAAAGTCTTAAAGGAGGTCCCACTGCTAAACCTCCACAAATCAAATCCAAAAAATCATCCGACTCGGACATCAGTCACAGTAGTGATTCGATGTCTGTAGAATACAATACATCAAAATTACTACCTGAAGAAAGTAAATCGAATCCTGTAATAAATTAATCATTTATGTATAATTCAATGCCTGCAATTTGAATGAAAAATAATATCATACAGTGGAATATTAATGGAGTAAGAAGCCATATTGAAGACCTAAAAGTTCTTGTGAGAGATTCGTCTCTTTTAATAATATGCCTTCAAGAAACGCACCTTCACGAATCTCACATTTTCAACTTTAGGGGTTATTCTGTTTTCAGGACGGATTTCTACGCTGAAGGAAGAGCCAGGGGTGGTGTCGCCATCCTGACTCATGACTCAATCGCATCGGTTCCTGTAAACATAGTAACTCAACTACAAGCTGTTGCCGTTCAGACTACCGTTCCATTCAGACTTACTATCTGTTGCCTGTACCTGCCGCCGAGCTATAATTTTCAAAATTATGAAATATATGATTTGATATCCCAGTTGCCACCGCCGGTCCTACTAGTAGGCGATTTTAACGCCCATCATATATCCTGGGGTTCGTTATCCTGCAACTCAAAGGGAATACGTATTGAGAGAATACGGTCTACTTTAGATTTGTGTCTTCTTAATGACGGTTCACCCACGCATCTGGCAGCATCCACCGGCGGATGGACAGCTGTTGATTTGTCATTCTGTAGTCCAGTTTTGGCGACAAAGTTTGAATGGTCGGTATTACCTGATCTATATGGCAGCGATCATACTCCTATTAATATTACCTTTCGTAACCTCCCTGTTATGAATCAACGTTTGCCGCGTTGGATTATTAAAAAAGCGAACTGGGAAGAATTTTCAAAGAGATTCGTATCACCAGATATTGGGTATCATACGTGTATCAATGCAGTAGTAGACAATTTCATAAAACAAATTTTATGTGCAGCAGAGGAAACTATCTCCAAAACCTCACCACACCCACCACGTCCACCAGTCCCTTGGTGGAACGATGAATGTAAGGAGGCCATACGCCAACGTAGAAGAGCTCTTAGTAGATTCAACAAAAGTCCGACGAGTGAAAATCTCGAAAGGTATAAAGTTCTACGAACGCGTAGAATTTTCAGGCAGAGTAGGAAAGATTCTTGGACCCAATATATCTCAACAATATCTAGGACAACGCCTCCATCTATTGTTTGGAAGAAACTTCGTTCTGTTTCTGGTTCTAGTGCATCCAATTTATTGATGGGACTTAAACAGACAAACGGAGAAATATTAACTGATTGTTCAGATATTGTAAATATTTTAGGGCCATCTCTTGCAAGCTTTTCTTCTTCTACCGCCTATAGCAATGCCTTTTGTCGGTACAAAAATAGAATTGAAGCAGTCCCGTTTACCGTCGGTAAATCTGGTGAATCTCCTTTGAATAGTTTGTTTACTTTGAATGAGCTAGAATCTGCACTATCGTCTACTAGAGATTCAGCTCCCGGTCCTGACAACCTTGTTTACTCCATGATTAAAAATCTTCCAACGTCAGGTAGACTTTCTCTCCTCGAGATATACAACCGTATATATGAGGAGCATACGTTCCCTGACGCTTGGTTGGAAGCAGTAGTCATTCCTATTCTTAAGCCAGGTAAAGATAAAACTGATCCAAGTAGTTATCGTCCGATATCTCTTACCAGCGTCCTTTGCAAGCTATTAGAAAAAAATGGTAAATCGTCGTCTGGTCTGGCACATAGAAACAAACAACTTGCTTTCCAAAGAACAGTGTGGTTTCAGGCAAGGACGATCTTCTATTGATCAGTTGGTAATGCTAGAGTCTGCAATACAGAATGCCTTCCTCTTGCGTCAGACTATAGTTGCTGTTTTTTTCGACCTAGAGAAGGCTAGAGACGACATGGCTTGGAGAAAGGGAATTTTGAACACTTTAAAATCATGGGGTATACAAGGCAGGATTCTGTATTTTATCCAAAACTTCCTTAGTAATAGGTATTTTAGGGTGCGTCTTGGTAGTACGCTATCAGATCGCTTCTACTTAGAGAGTGGTGTTCCACAGGGGAGTGTACTTACTGTTACTCTCTTTGCTACTGCAATTAATAGCATAACGGCTAATGTACGGTCCCCTGTCAGATGTTCTCTCTTTGTAGACGATTTTGCTATTTACGTAAGCACCAGGAACATGGCAACAGCTGAAAGGACCCTTCAGCTGGTAATAAATGGGTTGCAGACCTGGACGGGAACTACTGGCTTTAAATTCTCCGCTGCTAAAACTCAATGTATTGCTTTCAGTCGCCGTAGACAGATCCAGGCTCCGTCGTTATATCTTGATGGTATACAGCTTCGGACTTCTCCATCCGTTCGATTCTTGGGTCTAACACTCGACGAAAGGCTCTCGTGGAGTCCTCACATGCGTGATTTAAAATTAAGATGTAATAAAATCCTCGGTATGTTGAGGGTTCTTAGTGGATCTCGATGGGGCGCTGATAGGACTTGTATGCTCATGTTTTACCGTGCCGTAATTCGTTCGCGAATAGATTATGGCAGCATTTTTTATTCATCTGCTAGACCATCGATTTTAAAGAAACTAGATCCCGTCCATAACTCTGGAATCCGTCTTGTTTCTGGTGCTTTCCGTTCAAGTCCCGTCGTGAGTATTCTCGCCGATACTGGCGAACCATCACTCTCTCGTCGGAGACAGCAGTTACAATTAAGTTATGTATGTAATATATTATGTAAACCATGGAATCCTGCTTATAATACAATTTTCCATAATCAGTTTCTCCAACATTATGAATCCCGACCGCACGCTACAGCCCCTGTTGGCATTAGAACAACCCGTGTTTTTGAAGACTTGCGTATTGAACTACCCCCAATGTTTGAAAGGTCCTTTTGTCTTGTCCCTACATGGATAATCAATACGCCGACCTTTGATTTCTCCTTTTGTACATACCTGAAAGACAACACTCCTAACATTATGTATCAACGTGAGTTTTCTCGACTGACTAATTCATATCCATCTGCTAAACTTATTTTCACAGATGGTTCAAAGATGAATGATAATGTTGGGTGCGCGTTTTATTCACTGGACGAAACATATAGGTATGGATTACCCTCAATTTGTAGTGTCTTTACGGCCGAACTCTTTGCCATCTTAAAGGCTCTAAACACTATTGAATTCGATAGTTTGCATTTCGTAGTTTGTTCTGCTTCAAAAAGTGCCCTCCAGGCAATCCGGGATATGTATTCGGTAAACCCTCTGGTTCAAGATATTCTGTGCTCTGTCCATAGACTTGAACTACGAGGTGCAAGAGTATCATTTATTTGGATTCCTGGTCACTGTGGAATATTTGGAAATACTGCAGCGGATAATGCGGCAAAGGAAGCAACATTTCTGCCGCCATGCACTGCACGTGTAATAGTGTCTGACTTTCTTTGTCACATAAAACATTTAATTCTTCTGCAGTGGGAAAATGAATGGGCAGCTTCAAGCAGTAACAAATTGAGGGTAATTAAAAATACTGTTCGTCCTTGGGGTTCGTCAATACGTGCAAGTCGTAGAGAAGAGGTGGTGATCACCCGCCTTCGCATTGGTCACTCCATGTTAACGCATGGATTTCTGATGGAACGCGGTGACCCACCTGAATGCGAGTTCTGTAGGGAAACCATCACAATTAAACATATACTGCTCGATTGTGATGGTTTTCAAAATGTGCGTGTTATGTGTGGTCTGAGCAACTGTTTGCAGACGATGTTGGGAGATAGTGCCTCGGCCGTTGACCGGGTTCTAGAATTCCTTCATCGTCTGAATGTTCTAAATAAAATTTAATTTATATAGTTGTAATTTTCTTGTGGTTTATTATTTATTTATTTTATCTATTTAAATTTATTTCTGTTATGTTTTTATATACCTTTACGAATTGTTATTAAATCATATTCATTATTAATTGTTATTTAGTTCTTAAGTATTTAAATTTGATATAGTTATTCCTGCTATTTAAATTTTGTTAAATTTATTTTTACAAATATAGTTTGTTGTAGTTTTATTTATATATATAAGTAAATTTTGTTAATTCTTTTTTTTATACCTTCATTTAGCATGACGGCGATAATAACCTTAACGGTTTTTCGCCGAAAAAAAAATGTTCCATCATAACTTCTTATTGGCTTGTCCTATTTTGATCTACTTTAGCTCCTTGGATTCATCACTTCACCAGAAGGCTACATAACTTTCATTTCAAACCTTCCCTCAATGGGATAAATTTTTGGGTAAAATAGATAGGATAAACTTATACGTAATTTCAGATAGGATAAATAAGTTGCAATGATGAAATAACTTCTTCAATAAGTAATATACTCATACATTCTTAAATAACTGATGTACAGGTGTAAAAAATAATTGCTATGGACTATACAATATGAATCATTCAGATTCAACCACGGAAAACAATAGAAAAACACTAATTTCGGAACCAATAGGCCTAAAGTTACCACTCAAGTTTTAGCTGATTCTCAAGTTTCAGGGCATGGAGATGGGAAAAATGACACTCTGAATAAAAAATCGGGCTAGCACAATATGAGTTATGGAAATCGGAATAAATGGTAGATAAGGTAGCGATAGGCTTTGGACAAAAGACAGGCTTGGGGATGACACCAGATCAACAAATTAAAGTAAATAGTGAACAACGTTCAATAGTCGACGCGACAAAAATTAAATAATTCGAAAATTAAAAATTACAAATAATTGATTTAAACTGAAGTACAAATTTGTCAATTCCGTACATGTTAACTGTAGTCGGCGTATGCTAAACTGGGGATATTTAGTGATGCAGCCCCTACCACACTTAAATTGTAAATAAAAGATCAAAAATTTCTAAATGATAAAAGATAAACCGTGCAATGTTTAATTTACCAAGAAAGTTTGTCAGGGATATACTGCACTGACATAACAAAGTGCACTATTGTATAAACTTAACGTGTAAATTCATAATTTATTAACTGAATACTTGGAAAATATTCTTCAGCAATTACTGAAATGCCTTGTTTTCATCTTTTTAAATCAATTATATTTAATATAATAATATACAATAATATATCGATATAATTTTTGTGTATAATTTGTTTTGTATTTCGAGCTCTAGCAGTCGTGTTTTTTTATTTTTTTAAGAAATTAATTTTCATTAAAGAATTATCTTTTTCAGTTACAGGGCCTTCTCAATTACTACTCTTCTTAACGTCTAGGATTCGGAGGGGATTAAACGTGGGTAGTTCCTCTACTTCTAAATTATGACCTCTCAGTTCCTTATTGAGGTGCTTGAATGTGTTTTCTCTGCTAATTCTCTTTCAGTTTTTCCTTTCTTTACCCTTATTACGGAGGTTATGCTCATCTTTGCCAACTTTTTTGTACTGTAAGATCCCGCTCATCCTATTTTACGTTATTACTTATGGGATCATCCACAAGTAGCTAATAAAATGAGGTCCGCCCATAAAGAGCTCTGCATGCATGGGTAAGGCTAAGGTACACTGGGAGGTCACTAGGTCTCCCAGGAATCCGTTTGTACACCATTAGGCCGTTGTCATTCACTCCATCAGCACGAGTCACTTTAAACTTCAGAGTAAGCCAAGCTACATAGAGTAGTGAATGTGTGTTTATGTCTTAAGTAGGTGAGTGAGAGCAGTATGAGCTAGAGGTACGGTGGGATCGCTAAACCCATCAGCTGCTCACTTCAGCTGCCTCCGCCGGAAACCGTCCTGCATAGCGTACTCACGGTTTATCCGAAGTATAAATGTTTACCCTGTTCGAATACACCCTCAAATCACAGAGCACCATAATGAGTTCAATGGTTTTTCTTAGTATCCCATACACTACCTCTTTCTTTTATAGAGGTTCCTGGTTGATAGCCAGCCCTGGTCTTAGAGTTTTCCCGCCAGCCCTGTCATCGCAGCTTTATAAGGGTTGTGTTTATCACGTCCTTGATGTCTTCTGCTTCTAGGTTTTAATTAGAAGCTCCATGGTTACAGCCTTTTCTCTCTCAGTTTGCGCTTCTGAATTTCCGATAGTAGTCTGTACGCTTACAAACTGATTCGGGACAGCCAGTCGTCTTGATTTCAGATGTTCAATCCCATCTTCTACTCTTCCATTGCAGGGGTTTGTGTAGATCCGCCTAGAATTCCCAGAGTCTGGTGCAGTTCACTGTTTATGGTCTCCATGTGGTTAGGTGGTATAGTTTTCTCCAAGATATTTTCACTCCCCAGACCCACTTCTGCAAGTTCCCAGGAGTTTCTGGGCCAAGTGGGTTTCGACAATTGTTTCTATCCTTCAAAATCCCTCAAGTAGCTGGGCAAGTAAAATGTCTACCAGTAAAGAGCCCCGCATTCAGAGATAAGGTTAGATTAAAACTGAAGATCACCTGGTAACCAGAGTCTGAAAACTTAAGCTAAGCTCTCCTTAGCCATGCAGCTTTAGGTGTCTACGCTGTTACGCAGTAGGACTGTTAGCCAGTGGGAAGGATAATGGGATTAGGTTCTGATTTCTTTCAAGGAGTTGGAGATGGAAGTAAAACAGTAGCTTACGTACGGCAAGATTCTCCAGATCCTTAACAGTTTACCCTCTATCGGGTTCATAGTGGAATACTGGACCCTCTACCCTTTTCGGTATTACCATAGTGGCCTTTTTAATAGAACATTTTTCAATCGAATTTTGTAAAACATATTTACGCCCCCTTCAAAACGTCTTCTATTAGTCATGATTGGTGTTCATTTCATAATACTATGATTGCATCTGCAATGGAAATTCTACGAAAACAAATTTAACTTTCATTTCTTCTTTTATAGGCTTACTAAAGAAAGAAAATGGGAAGGAGGCTCGATTCAAATAGACGTAAAAAGCGTAATGGTAATAGGCATACTAAAAATAAGAAAATGGGACTGAAAAAAAAATCGGAAAGGCTTTTGAAGAAGTTTTTAATGCAAGAAAATATGAAACTAAGAGAAATAATAGATGAAGCCAAAAAAGAAACGTTTCAAGAAGAGGTAAGTAAATATGAGTAAGATAGCTTTGTAACGGATTAAAAATTAACCCGGATACTAAAACGCACGGCTGGTCCTACGTAGTCGGAGTTCAGATAGTAAACCGTACAAAGGTTAGTTGGCGTTTGTACAAAGGTAAATTACTGGCTGCCATTAGCTGCACTGTGAAGAACCATTCGTTCTGAGCTCTAGGACCCGACTGACTAAGAACAGGGACCCGGCGCGGCGTTAAACAGTATAAAAGCAGGCAGCTGTGGCTGCAAAGTCGTCAAGCTGTGGCTGCAAAGTCGTCAGTCTTTCGCCGACCACCCGCGGTCAATCGATAGTGAACCATACTCTGTAACTTTCGTTAGTCGATCGTCGACCACGCTCGAAAATATTAATCAGTTTTTAGCCGACCACCCTCGATAACATAGGGTCAGTCTATGACAAACCATCGCACTGTCAGGAAGCAGTTGACGTATAGCGAGGTAAGAATTACAATAGAAGCATTGAAAAATCTTAGAAATTGGGCATTCCGAATCCTTAGAGTATTTAGGATTCCTTACGCTCGAGAATATTGAACACTTGAAACCTCCTTCAGCTCGAAAATATTGAGCACCCGAATCCTCGCTCCCATAAATTTGCGCAGCTGTTGAATTTTAAAACTCAAAGTCCCTTTTGGCGATGATGACTTAAACATGGGTGAGCAAAATCATGAAATACTGATTTTTGTCAATGAGCCCAATTTATAACTGAGCCAAAAATCTTCCCATAAAGTTGAACCCTGGACGAAGCCTTTGAATGCGGACGGCTATCCGGCATTATTCGTAACGCGAGCGAAATTAACGTTACAGCTTTAATCCAACGTTGCCTAAACTATATGGACTTAAGAAAAATCGTAGGAATAATGATTGTCAGTGTTTAGGCCTAAGTTATATTACTGTGCAATGAAATAAACATGACTGAAAGATTTTATTACATTTAATAGATTAAGGTCGATATGGCTAAGTCACCGGACAGTCTGATGCGTAGTGATGTCTTTACTATCGAGACAATCGACCATCGTACAACAAATAAATCGAATCAACCATCGAATACTAGTCTGGTTAAACAATCGAAATGTTTGACCATTGTTAGAACGATGGTTCCAGACAGCTGATTGCTAACTAGGCTTTTAGTTGTCCTTGTCTTTAACTTAGTGGTGGGGCAGAAAACACCAAACTGTTAAAAAAACTGCTTTTCTATAAACGACAAACAAACTGCTTTTTCAAACGGAAACAAGCAGTTGAATTTGGACTGGTTTATGATTTGTTAAACAAAGAACGGCTTTCCGCACTACCACACTTAACGTTGCCGCAAGCGCTAAAACTGTTTTCCTGCTGTTTACCTGCTAATTGCTTTCCTGCTAACTGCTTTTCTTCTACCTGCTTTTATGCTTTTCGCCTTTATTTCAAAGTTGCTTGTTGCTTGTTGCTTTTAATGAAGTAAGAACTGTTTGGTCAATGTCAACGTTTATATTTTGTTGCGAGTTGTAGTAACAACCTCTCACATTTAGTAGATACAGAGCCTAATTTTATTTAAACATATTTTTTATATTTATTATCAATCATCAATATTTTTTAATCAACTAAAAATATTCTAAATCGTTTGCATTTTGGTAAATATGCAAAGGACTATTTAATTTTTAAGTAAAAAAAAAGAATGCTTCTATTAGAAATTCATCGCATTTTGTACATAAAATGGCTTACATAATTATTACGTTTTGAGAATGTAATTTAATTATTACTACACTTGTAAGGATCATTTTTATCCTTTCTAAATGCTTTATACATAAAAACAGTTAAGGATGTGGCAGTGGGAATGAAAAAGTAGTCTTAGAAAACTGAACTTATGTGCTTTATGTTTTAGCTGCTAATACAACTTTGAGTTTCAGTTTTCTAAACCTGTTTTTTTCAACTCTTTTAAAAAGCAGCTTTTTTCCTCAACAAACAGTTTGTTGACGTTTTGTAAAAATAGCAGAAACGCCCATCTCTACTTTAACTGGACATCAGTATTTACTATTCAGTGTAGTTAACTACACCCTAATTTTTTATAATTGATATTGTACTATATTTTTTACATTAATTTTTATTGTAACGTTTTCTTACCACTTGCCCGTATGCAGGCATAATTATTATAATAATAAAACAGTGTTATATTGTGGCCTAAAATATTCAAAACAAAAACAATTGCAAACTTTATAAACATAAAGAAGAACTTACTAAGAACTTTACAAAATAAACAAAAAATTGAAGAAACATTTATTGTACGCACTGCTTCAGCATATTTCAAAACACTCGGCCCTTTTCTTCGAAGAATTTTACGGATCTTTTACATTTTGCATTTTATTTCTTTTGTCTCCGGAGGGGCAGTCGCCCCTCAGCCTTCCCTTTCCGTCCTTGCGTGGGTTCGAGACTAGCATTTAATTCGGTAAGCTTTGTCTTTTCCATTAACGCCGAACCCTCGTCTTCTAACAGGCACGAAGTATTTAAGTTAAGAATAAACAAATTATATTTTTCAGCCTACAAAAATTACTTTTTGGCAATACGAATAATCGCGACACGTAGCTGTCTCGCTTACGTGAAGGAAGCTAATTTCCACCTTCCATCACGTCAGCGTGACACAGTGTGCTGCTATTATAAGCCGAATTTGAGCGTTTTTATTGATGCCCCTTTGCGTTATTTCAGTTAGGCTTACCACAATAGTTCATACCTTTAACTTATTTACTTCATACAAATAGGGCCTACTGTTATATTATTATATAACGTAGATTTTAATTAACAAGGCGCTAAATTTGGGCGAGGCCTAAAGAAGATATGGTCTCTGTACTTCATTTGGTGTTTGAAGTGATGCTCCGCCTACTACACTAATTAATTATCAAGTCCCGGCCGAATCACCAGCGTTAATTTGTTGATTAGATAAGTTGTTAAAAAAGGAAAGAAAAAATTCTCGATGGTTGTCAAATAGTCTGTGAATCGGCCTCTGATTCGTTCTGCATTACGTAGGTCCTTCTCCTACTCATCCCAGCCTCTATCATAAATTAGCCGCCTCGGTGGCCTAGTTGATAGCGTACTGGGCTTTCACCCCGAGAACCCGGGTTCGATTCCCGGCTAGGGCTTGGCATTTTCGTACGCTATAAATCATCCCATCGTCTGCATTAGCCCAACTGTGCACAATAGTCGGACTTTAAATACAAAAAAAAAAATCTATCATACATTTCCAAAGTTGGTGTTTCAGTTCAAACACTTCCAAATTGTTACGTTCAATTTTAAGGGATGGCTGGGATCTTAGCCCCTCCCTTCAACGCTGCAACCCTCCAATAATGTTGGAACCCTTCTATGTTCTTCAAGCGAGATGGTTCTCTAAATAACGAGCTTTTATAATTTTTACAAAGTACTTTAATTATAAAGATGCGATGGTAGCCTATAGCCTAAGAATAAACTAACTGAATACCCGTACTACGCCAGGTATTTTACGCTGTGTAATTTAATTGTTATTCTATGTTGTAGCATTGAAATTGTTCTTAGGAGCCCAGTCAGTCGTTACTTATTATTAATACCAGTAGTTCAACGAACGCAGTAATTAAATGACCTCGCATTATACTTTTAATAAATATTTTAGTTTTGTTTTTTGTAGTGGTGCTATAAAGTACTTCATTCCATATTACTTAACAGTTCGTCTAAACAAATAATCACACTTAATTGGATCTTTAAAATTAACCTGATAATAGTATTTTATCATATTATCATAGATT